>CAKAKR010038041.1:0-57682 GCA_916700685.1 Adelosebastes latens
ACACACACACACACACACACACACACACACACACACACACACACACACACACACACACACACACACACACACACACACACACACACACACACACACACACACACACACACACACACACACACACACACACACACACACACACACACACACACCAGTGTTGGCGCCAGATGCTTTGGAACAGACAGGCAATCAACTTTTCACCT
Organism: Adelosebastes latens; assembly: GCA_916700685.1. Taxonomy (NCBI): domain Eukaryota; kingdom Metazoa; phylum Chordata; class Actinopteri; order Perciformes; family Sebastidae; genus Adelosebastes; species Adelosebastes latens. Next base: position 204 of record CAKAKR010038041.1, read on the forward strand.
CTCATAGCCTTTATTAAAGATAGGGTCGACGATGTTGGAAAGCTGACTTTAAGTGTAGAATTAACATTACCATGTTTCATGAAAGAAATAAACTATGACAGAGAGGCGTATACATCACTTATGCGCGCACACACGCATACACATACTATTACGTCCACAAAAACAGAGGCTATAAACTAATACGCACGGCGGGAAATCCGTTAAATGTTTTGCATTTAATAAACCTATACCACCTTGATATTATCATGTGTCATAAAGAAATAAACTATGACAGAGAGGCACAGGCGCTCACCTACATAGTGTCACTTGTTATGCGCACAAGCGCTCACGCACTCCCACACGTTATACATCCACAAAACCAGAGGTTATAAACTCAGATACACAGCAGGGAAATTTGTTAAATGTTTTGCATTAATAAACCTGTAACATTGGTCCACTTTCACCGGTTACACAACTAATTAAAGGATAAACAACATCTTCAAGCCACATCAAGAACCGACATGCAATTACAACCATATGCGCGCACATCCAAAAACGTAGCCACGATTACAAACGTGCAAAAAAATACCACTCACAGTGTTGCCTACTACATGAGTGGATTTATGAACTCACCACTAGAACAGCTGGAGTCTCCGACTGTGAGCGCAGAATGAATGCAGAATCACAACTTCTTTCCATTTGTTTCGCAATTTTCGAATGAGATCGTGCCCATTGGCTGGTCATACAATGCTGATATGGTAGTTGTTTTTAATTGGCTAGGGAGGGGGGGGTGTTTTATAGGCTAGTACAATAAGAAATTACTTCCATTACCAAACTGTATGACTTAATTTTACATATAGCTGTAAAAGTATTTCATGTTAGTTTTTTTGTCAGGAGAGAATTCAGCTGAGGGGGCACAGTGAGCTTTTTGGACGGGCCTGGACCCCCCAGGCCCGCCCCTAACGCTGACACTGACGACACACACCTCGACATGAACTGACACAAACGGCAACAACGAATGGGGGAAAAGGGACAGCCGCACCCAAAGGTGGACATAGATGTCCTTGCATTCATGACACCCGTTTATGCACAGAGAAAGATATTCAAATGTGCCCGTGTACACCTGCCCACATACACACACGCACAAGCTGTCACATGCACCTGTGCTGAAACACACTGCTTTGATATATCAGACTTGAAAGGTTCAGTCGTTTGAGTGTGATGTCTGAAAATAAAATGTGGGTTGTGTAGTTTCCATGTTTCATGTGTGTGTGTGTGTGTGTGTGTGTGTGTGTTTGTTTTCCAGGTGACCTTCTTCAACCCGGTCATCGAGAGAGTTCCTCGCCTCCAGAGGCAGAAGAAGGTCTTTTCTAAGCAGCAAGGTGAGGAAGAGGAAACACAGAAAAATATGCTGATCTTGGAAATATATATATATATATATCTTCAGTCTTTGTACAGTTTTCATAGACGACCTTTTGAAACAGTTTTTTATCTTAATGAGAAAATGAACATAACCAGAAGGGAAGAAACACACATTTTCATTTAGACCACAGCACCATCTAGTGGTGAATAAATCATCTTCATGATGATGAGAACTTTATTTATGTAGCGCTTAATGAAACAAAGATAGGAAGTACTTCACTTAGAGATATTAAAAACACATTAAAAAAACACATTAAGGAGAAATTACTCAGAAAAACAATTTAGCCAAAACCTGGAAAGGTCTGAGATGACTGATGAGAAGGACTACTCCCTCTCTCTCCGCTGATCGAGGAGGTTTTGGAATATAATTTAATATTAAGATTGTATTCCAGACTTTTATGAATTCCCTTGTGAATATCAGAGAGTGATTCTAGCTGTAATTTACATCCCTACACTCTTTTTATTAATATTTTACCCCTTTATGATTTCTAAGATCTGAAAAACAGTGAATACACCATGAAGGAACAAAAACCAATCATTGAATCGTAACACAAGGGATTAAAATATTGTAAGAGAAAATAAAAATATAAGTAGAATGAAGTATTGCCAGTTTTAGAATAAAATATTAAAAAACACTTTTAATTGGATTAGATTGATATATTTCGAACATGTAACAGATAATAATAAAACAAAACAAGAATAGTCAATAAAATAAGCAGTAAAAATATACATACTAAATAGATAAATATTATATGTTCAATAATGAGTAGGCAGAAGTAAACACTTATAAGGTCCTATCCCTTTCTACAACTTAAATTATGAATTAAATGTTTATCACATATACACATAAATAATCATCTTAAGATATAAAACAAAAAATATACAAAATACAATATATCTGTTTTGTGCAGGAATGTGTAAAATATTGAGCACTGAGCGTGTAATAGTTGACGATGTGAAGTATAGAGAATATGTACAGAGATAATAGTCTCTGATGTGTGTTAATGTAACACATAGAGACAGATGTGGAGGCTTTACAGTCGATGTGTTTTAATCAAAGCTGATATTGAACAGGGAATATCTACAAAAGAACAACTCTTTCCTGTGATAGAACATGTGATGATCCGCTCTGCGAGACATTATTGACTCCAGATGTGTGTTTGTACGCGTGTTTCCAGGCAAGGCGTTCCTCCGGGCTCGTCAGATGAACGTGGACATCGGGACGTGGGTGAGGCTGCTTCGAAACGCCATTCCCACCGTCAACAACTCAGGAACCTACAGTCCCAACGCACACAGCCTAACGCTCAACTCCGGGTGAGACGTCACACACATGATGCATAAGACACACAGATGCACACATACAAACCCCACTACATCGTACCGAAGTCTTCATCTATGTGTGGACGTTTGATAGCCGTCAGTCAGACGTTGCTATCAAACGCAGCAGCGGCTTCATTCCTTGAACCTTTTTCCTTGTGTTTCCTGGCAAAGTATAAAGCATGAGATGCTTTCTCTGCCCTATGTCTAACAACCCTTTTGTGTTTGTTCATTTGTCTGTCTGCATCACCGTGTTGGTCTGTTTGTTTGTGTCTGTGTGGATTTTCAGGGAGGTCTCAGTGGAGAAGTTGAGTCTGGACAGCGACTCTCCGATAAGAGGCGATTACAAGAGAGAAACGGACGCACAAACCCCGGTGAGACAGACAGAGAGAGAGGACGGGAGGGGGCTGGGTCTGCTGTAGTAAACCCTCTGTTTACTGTGGGATGATGGGAATCTCTCTATTTAACATGGAATCAAAGCCCCAAGCCGTGGTCCACCTGTAAACACTAACTGTTCTGCATTAAACACTAAGAAATGGGATAAATCAACACATTTACAACTGACGTTTCGTCACTTTATTAGGTAATAATGGAATAATACATAATCCAGGCCATAATAATTACAAGTTATGTCAAGTTTGGACTTTATTTTGAAGCTAACAAGAGAGAACAAAACATTTCATTTTTAGCTAAAGTCATTTGAGAACATTTGCTAAAATGTCTTTGAAGAAATCATTAGATGTGCTCCCAAACAGCTGTTTAATAATGCTGCGTTCATGTCACATCAGAGTTATCGTAATTACCTGTTTTCAACCTGTAAGTTGTGTTCATGTCCACATCTGTCGTGATTACGACTGGGAATTTTCTGAAAGCTCATATATATATACGATGCTTAATAATATTTATTTACACGGCTTTGTTGAATAGTCAATTCTGACGGCGTTCAAACACAGCCATGTGGATTCTCCTTCAGGCGTGCACTTGATCACAGTGTCTCCAAAAACTGAGCCACAGAGCAGGAACAGAAAGTAAATCCTGCTCCCTGAAAGGCTGTTTGTGTGTCACGTCCGCCATGAAATCACGTGTCTCTTGACTTCCATTATCTCTCCGTCTCTGCATGTGTCTCTTTGTGTCTTTTCCTTCGTGTCTCTTTCCTCGCATGTTCCCCGTCAGGACCGACTGCCAGTCATCGAGCCCTTCTCCCCCCCAGACCTCACCCCCGAGTGCCCTGTCCGAACCCCATCTGTTGGCAGGTACACGCACAAACACACACACTTCATCCTTATGCATTTCTTTTTTTTTTACTTTATCCACATTATATATTTTTTTATTACACTGTTTATATTCTTCTTTATTTTCTATTCTTGTCTGTATACGCTTTATAATGGGCCTTATTCACTGAAGACATTTGACATGAAAGCACGGGTGTAAATGATAAGAATGAATGATGGCCACCACACTACCCACGCTCACAGTTCCCATGTCTGCCATGACAAATTATCCTGTCACGTATTCTGAGCCATTTTAACCTGTTGTTTTCTGTATTTTGGCATCCACTCTAAATGTTCCTGCTGACTGTGTGTCCGTCTCCCCAGTAGGCAGAGGAAAGGTCCTCTGTCCCTCCAGGACTTCAGGCTGATCGCTGTGTTGGGCAGGGGACATTTCGGGAAGGTACAGTACAGTTTGATCCGTTTTTTTTAATTTTTTAAAATAAATTAAACTTTTAACTTGGAGTACACAAAAAAACTGTGGGGAAAAAGTTTCCCAAGCAGGTCGGGTAATAACTCACAGAACAAAAGCAGGGAGTTCTTGAATTTAATGAGCTCAAGATGTGCACATATCGAGGCACTTAATGGCACAAGAAACACACAAAGGCTGAAGTGGGTACTCCTTTTGCAGCATCAAGAGGTTTGTGCGGACATATTTAAGTAACGCTTCATTTTACAGGTCCGCAAATTTCATGGTAATTAGGTGATAATTAGCAAGTAACCTATTTGAAATTTCTTTGGAATTACTGCCAAATTACCCCAATATTTACCTCAAAATTTATCAAAAATTACTTTAATTAATATATTATTTAATTAATATATATTATATAAGATAAGATAGAACTTTATTAATCCCGAAAGGAAATTCTTGCTCAAAATTACAACAAAATTACAACAAGTTCAAATGTAATAAGTGTATTAAATAAAAAGTCCTATTTCTAGCACCAGTGCCTAATAGAATAACAATTAAGTAAGATACATTAGCAAAATTAGTAAATAAGATAAGTGAAATAAATATAAAATATAAATATATTATATAATTTAATAATTATATGCTACAATAGCATATAATGGTTAAAATATGGCCTTTTGGTTTGAGAAGCGGCTGTGCGTTGCTCTTCAATCGGAGGTGGAAAACCAAAACTAATAGAAGACACTTCTGATCAGACACAAATCTCACCATTGTGTGACTTAGAGTTGGAGTTTTTTAAGAAATTTCAGAGAAGTTATTTGATAATTATTATCTATTTATCAGCAGACATGGAAATAAAGCATATCAATTCACTTTGTATTCTTTTCCTGGAAATGTATTAAATAAATTACCAGCTATTGGTAAATAGTGGAATATAATTATTAAATAATGTTTACAATAAAGTAATTTTGAGGTAAGTATTGGGGTAATTTGGCAGTAATTCCAAAGAAATTTCAAATAGGTTTCTTGCTAATTATCACCTAATTACCATGACATTTTCGGACCTGTATAATGAAGTGTTTATAGAAATAAGGAAAAATCTGACGTGATAATAACATCACAACCAGAAAACCATACAGTCAAGACAATTTGTAAAAAGCCTTTTTGTGTCCATTATGTCACAAAGTGCCTGTTTGTGTATGTATTGAGCATATTAAATATTCTCACTTGCATTTAATGGCAACCTTCTTTTTTTTCTTTGTTAAACGTTCAAGGTCACATGCAAAATGGCTGCAGGAAGTTAAAAAGCTCATAGGAAACCCTTGTTTCATACGTGTTGATCATGTTCATTCAAAAAGGGTTAGAACTTGTTGTAATATCTTAATGAATTTAAGAGTTTTCATTCATCTCTTTCTCATCTAATCAATAAACATGCATATCTAGAAGCCCTCAGGTCACTTTGTACAGGTTTTGTGCATTTTTAAGAGAGAAACCAACTGCTGCCTGTGTTCGTCTCCAGGTGTTGTTGTCAGAATACAAGAAGACGGGCACGATGTACGCCATCAAAGCCCTGAAGAAAGGAGATATCGTAGCGCGAGATGAGGTGGAAAGGTGTGTGCTGATGTGTTTATTACTCAGCGTGTTCCTGTGTTTGTGTGATTGGTTGCTGTGGGGTTTTTTTTAGCTCCAATAATACGTTTCACAGCGTTTAATCTGTGCGGCTGAGCCTTGAATCACCATGATTACAGCTCATCTGTGGGATGGGTGTGGGTGTCTCATTGACCAAAATAAACACTATCTAATTATGTGTAAATGTCCTCGCTTCCCCTTTCCTCCTCCTCCTTGTTCACTTCATTTTGCCTCTGCATCCTCCTCCTCCTCCTCCTCCTCCTCCTCCTCCTTCCTCCTGCAGTCTAATGTGCGAGAAGCGCATCTTTGAGGTTGTGAACCTGTCGCACCATCCCTTCCTGGTCAACCTGTTTGCGTGTTTCCAGACTGCAGAGCACGTGTGTTTTGTTATGGAGTACACAGCAGGAGGCGACCTGATGATGCACATCCACACGGACGTCTTCACAGAGCCGCGAGCCGTGTACGTAACGTCTGTATATATATGTGTGTGTGTGTTTGAGAAAGAGAAAACGCTAAATAGACTTTTTGGAAATTATTTTATAATTTGTTTGTGTGATAAGTGAGTCTGTAAAAACACTTTGCATATTTTTGTCTGTAAAGCTCTGATGGTAGGTTAAATGAGTTTAATCAGTTTCAGGGCTTTATATCTTAAAGTACAGTGACACCTTTTACTTCTTCTAATAAATGCACATTTTATGTAGTTATAGCCCCAATAAGTCCTACTGTTATGGTCATTTTGGAAGCAATATTTAAAGGCAGGGTAGACGGAGCTCCTGAGGTGATGCTACTTTCAAGTAATGCTAGCTTTCCAACATTGTCGACCCTACTGTATCTTTAAAGGAGTCCCATAAGGAGAAAAGTCTGCCTTAAAACAATACTGAAATGTATATTGTATATTGAACTCACTGTTGGTTGCTGTAATTGTTCCTTCTGTCCATACTGACTGTAAGGAGATCCCTTCTTTTAGCAATAAACAGATATTTTGATTTATCATAGCAGGAAAAGCACATTAACTCAGTTAGTGTCCCAGTGAGCCAGCACAAACAACTCCAGAACCTCCCCTACAGTGAGTGGAATTCAGCCATCATTACTGTTAATAAGTACACTTGTGCTTTTCCTGCTATGACATGTCAAAATGTCTATTTAATATAAGTGATGGGGGACAAAATCCACTTTCTGTGCAAAAATGAATTTCAAAGTTCGACCAAAGCTAATTTGAGCCTTCACAAGTTCGCGTTTGACAAATCAAGCTGGTATTTTCCTAATTTAGCCTTTTTATTATGAAATTCCATATTTTAGTACGAGTTCCTCCACTGCAACTTGGTAAGAAAACGCTGTCCATGAAAAGCAAAAGAGTACATTTGATACTAAAACGATTGTTACTTTGGAGAATATCCACTTCATTTGTCTAACTCAGACTTCTGAAGGCAAGGCAGCTTTATTTGTAGAGCACATTTCAGCAACAGGGCAATTCAAAGTGCTTTACACAAACAATCAAGAACATTGCGACAAAGTGCAAAAAGAACATTAAGACGTAATTAAAACAGTCATTAAAAACATAAAAATGTTAAAGATTAGAAAATAAATAAAAGCTAGGATAGAAGCTAAAATAGAACACACAAGAGTAAAAGTTATAGTGCAGTATAAGATAATTATTTTGTTTAATAAAAGGCAGCAGCAAACGGGACAGTTTTAAGCTTTGTTTTAAAAGAAGTAAGAGTTGGAGCAGTCATGCAGTTTTCTGGGAGCTTGTTCCAAATATTTGGTGTAAACCAAATTAAATCATTAAATCAAATTCTCTGAGAGACGGAGCCAGTGTAGAGACCTCAGAACCGGACTGATATGATCCACTTTCTTAGTCTTAGTGAGGACTCTAGCAGCAGCGTTCTGAATCAGCTGCAGCTGTCTGATCGAATTTTTTTAGGAGGACCAGTAAAGACGCCGTTACAGTAGACAAGTCGGCTGACGATAAATGCATGGACTAGTTTTTCCAACTGAAGACTCATATTAGCTTCAGCTGAACTTTAAACACATTTTTTTACACAGAACGTGTGTGAACGGGAGGAACAATCACAGAGAACAAAAACTGGTTAAATGTACATATAAGGGCATGTGAGTGTTGTTATAAGACAGATTTGAAAAAAAAACAGTGAAACAGTGGTATTGTGTTTAACTGCATTATATTGAAAGGTGTTTCTAGTATTTTCTTCTTCCCCTGTATACAGAATATTATTTTGAAAAGAATTAATTAACTCATTAAAGGCCCTGCACACCCCCACAGGTACTTTCAGTTATTCTGTCCATGAGTGCAGGGTCTATAAGGAAATAAAGTATTTTTTTAAACTAATTTCCATGCTATCCAGTACATCCAGCAAATTCAATTGTCAGTTCAGTCATTGTCATTTTCAGTACACTTGGCCAAATCCCAAAGCCTACAACTTTAAAGATATGTATTAACTGTAGTTGTAATAGTAGTAGTATGCCAGTTTTTGTTCTCTTTTGTTCAGTTTTGTACTCAGTATAATCATTATGAGGTTTAGATTTATTCCTTTTTATTGCAGGTTAGTAATAATGTTTCTTTGGTTTGACTTCAGGTTTTATTCAGCCTGCGTAGTTCTTGGACTTCAGTTCCTCCACGACCATAAGATTGTGTACAGGTGAGTGAAACCCACACAAACAATCCTGTTTCCTCACATCATAGTTGGGATGTAAAAAAAAAGACACCTATGTCTACTGAAGAAGCAACAGACTAAAAAAAAAAATGTCCAAATCTGTTAAGTCCACTGGAGAAGCTCTCATGGAAAACGTCATACTTGCTTCATATTAGCATGTTAACATAGTGATGTTAGCGTTTATCTCCAAGCACTTCTGTGCCTCAGTAGAGTCTCACAGAACAGCTACTGTAGCATCATGACTGTAGCCTCTTGGTCTTGTTTATATCTGTTTTGAGCTCCTTGTGTACTCTAAGCTGTGCTCGGTGAAACATTGATTCTCTTTTTTATCTCCGCTCTCCGTTCCAGAGACCTCAAGCTTGACAACCTGCTGCTAGACACAGATGGTTATGTGAAGATCGCTGACTTTGGACTGTGTAAAGAAGGTGGATATCAATATTACTGACAGATGGGCTCGGTTTTTTATTTTTTCCTGCTGCAGGATGTTTCTAAAAGCGTTACAGCGCCACAACCAGTTTCATGTTTCTGCCTCTGTCTGTAGGAATGGGCTTCGGGGACCGGACCAGTACTTTCTGTGGGACTCCAGAGTTTTTGGCCCCGGAGGTCCTAACGGATACGTCCTACACCAGGGCAGTAGACTGGTGGGGGTTGGGGGTCCTCATCTATGAAATGTTGGTGGGAGAGGTGAGAACTAATTTACACTCTCATACACAAGTGTGATTTTTGTGCTGCATGAAAGAATTAATTCAAGCGACGCTTTTATCAGCAATTGATTATGGTGATATTTTATATATGCAGTTCATCTTCTTTTCAAATGTTAGATTCAGTGTCTCATGCTGCATTATGATTGGTCTCTAATTTGGGGTTCTGCACACATCATTGCAGTGCCTCTGAGCCACAGCCGCCCCCGTAGAATGGAACATTTTCTGTATAAGGCCATATTACACAAACTGTCTCCTTCCTTATCTACAGTATGTTCTCTACTCGCGCCAAAAACTCAGTAGCTGCAACCTTCGGTCATGCGGACAAATTACATACGTCATTCCTTGAACCCACACCTTCTTTGGTGAAAGTGTTTTTTTAAGTTTTTGCACCCTCATCTTGGTGTGAGACACTTTAAAATAGATTATTGTATAAGCATACAAGATTTTTAAAACAGGATTAAGGATTTTTTGACCATTGAATGTACTTGTCCTGTTACTTTGGCCAGGAAATTTATAAAAAATTGCATACTTTTTAGTTTAAGGGGTCTAAAATCATACTGTATCATGTAACTGCAGTTAGTTAGTTAGTTAGTTGTTGTCATCCCACTGTCTCTTTGTGTTTCCTGTTACTGTAAACGCTCCAATAACAGGTCACCATATATCTTACCGAACACTAGCCAGGAGCAAAAGTATATTGATCTAATATTGATAAATGGATATGAAAATGAAATGTGGCCATAAAAGAATATGCATATTGCAAATGCGCTGAATTTCTTCAGTCTTAGATAACCTTATTTATGTCCAGGGTTGGAAATTAACTTTTTTTTGTCCACCTGCCACCGTGGCTGATGGATTACAAAATCTACCAGCATTTGGCTGGTGCTAATTTCCAACCCTGTTTACTGTATGTTGATGTCTTCACCTTTTACAAAGAGAACTGGATGTTTACAATCAGTAGCAACATCTTCACTGTGGTTAACACATTGATTTGTGATTTTCAAATCTGTAAAATGGACTGTATAGAATTAAGTGTGCTTTTGTGTGTCCTCCTTTTGTGTGTGTTTGTAGTCTCCATTCCCAGGAGACGATGAAGAGGAGGTGTTTGACAGCATTGTGAATGATGAAGTCCGCTATCCACGCTTCCTGTCCACTGAGGCTATCGGCATCATGAGAAGGGTAAGAACACATCAAGACACTGTTTCTCCTTCTCTTGCTGACTTCATCACCCATGAACACTAATGTGACAAATGCTGCACGTACACATGAAACTCTTATTACTCACCAACATAGTTCACAAACGTCCACTTACTCACATCTTCTGGTTCTTGTGTGTGTGTGTGTGTGTGTGTTTTCATGAGCAGCTGTTGAGGAGGAACCCAGAGAGAAGACTGGGATCTGGTGAAAAGGATGCAGAGGAAGTGAAGAAGCAGCCATTTTTCAGAGTAAGTACACTGTTTTTATGCCTTCGAGCCGGCATAATCCGTGGCCGAAGGCATTATGTTTTTGGGTTGTCCGTCCGTACAGTACGTACGATCCATTCTTGTGAACGCAATATCTCAGGAACGCCTTTGCAGGAATTTCTTACAATTTGGCAAAAACATCCAATTGGACTCAAGGATGAACGGATTAGATTTTGGTGGTCAAAGGTCAACGTCACTGTGACCTCACAATACAAGATTTTGGCCATGACTCAAGAATTCATATGCTAATTATGGCAATTTCACACAAATGTGTAATGGGATAAAATTAAGTGATGACATTTTGGACAGACATGGACGTAAACTGCAACTTGACTAGTTGGCGGAAGCGTACAACCGCGAGGCGGTAATTCTAGTTTTTTTATATGGGTGGGGAAGAGCAATCGCGACTATTCAAGTGTTTTTTCACAGGAGAGCATGATCAGGCTAAAGAATGATGTGTTAGAGGTGCTGCTTGTGTTATTCCTCCCTGCAGTGTTTAAAACTGATCTGCTGACCAAATAACACAGAATATGTCCATGTCCTGTTGTTTGATACGATGGAGTATTAGGGCCACATTGAAGGGAAAAAAAATCTGAGATTTCGAGAATAAAATCATAATATTACGAGAAAAAAAGTAATTTCCTCCTCCACAAAAGAGGTAGTTTCCCCGATGTCCGTGTGGTTCTTTCTTCGAAATAAACGCAGTTTCTTGCACAATCTTTTCATGGTCCTGATACTGATGATAATGCGGTGCTGATGTGCCAAAAGATGAAGTATTTCGTTATTAGTGAAACCTATACTAAAGTATAACTTTACAAGATTCTCCACGTTCCACACAGGCGGCACGCTGCTCTATTTCCCCTCTAAAATAACACGTAAAATTACTACTTTATAATATTACGACTTTATTCTCATAATACTACCACTTTTTTATCTTAAACTTCTGACTTTATTCTCATAATATTCTGACTTTATCCTTGAAATCTCAGATTTATTTATTTTTTCTTAATGTGGCCCTAATACTCGTAGTCGTAGTTTAAACAATGTGAAGCAGCAGCAGGAAATATTCAGTTTACACCAGCAGTGACAGATAAGGCTGTGGAAACACAGCTTGACTTGTCCTTGACACTTTGGAAAGGAAATATATGCAGAACTAAGGACGATCTGCATGTTCTGAAGTTTTTGTAATTATTGCTCGTCTCTTTTTCTCCGTCTCCCTCCAGAACGTGGACTGGGAAGCGTTGCTGCAGAGGAAGGCGCCCCCTCCCTTTGTCCCCTCCATCGTCGGCAAGGAAGACGTCAGCAACTTCGACGAGGAGTTCACCACCGAAGCTCCGACGCTCACGCCCCCGCGAGAGCCTCGCACGCTCTCCCGCAAAGACCAGGAGAGCTTCCGGGACTTTGACTACGTCTCTGACCTCTGCTAGTGGGCCGGGGGGCTCTCACAGACCTAGAGGAATGTTCGGTTTTGAAGGCTTCACGACGGTTTCATCTGAGCGGACCGACGGTCTCGACTGACTGTCTGCTGACTGTTTGTCTGCCGTTAATTACACTGTGAATGAATTTCGGAGAGACCAGAGGCAGTCGGTCTGTGTTTTGTGTGTTTAAAGATGGAGGACAGAGAAAATAAAAGCCGGGACGGATAGCTGATGGGGTGAAATGTTGGACAAACGAAGGCCCCCCCCTCTCCAATCATTGTACAACACCAGTGACTTGTGTATCTTTACAAACGTTAGCCTTTATAAATGCCTCCTCCCATCCTCGTATGTGTCGCTGTAGTCACCTGAGCAGCTGTGAGAGGAGGAGCTGTTGACTGTTTGGGGGGGTTGTTTAATGGCCTCTCATACCAATGCCTTACATTTGTATTTGATCCACAGAAAAGCGTTTTGTTTTTATTTTGTGTATACGGCTGCAGGAAGAGTGATCCGATTCGCTGCAGAAACTGTCAACTTAAAAAGAAAAAAGAAAAGAGGATTTGCTTGTGAGAGTGAAAATAGTGGCGTCACGTTCGGAGCAAATATGTGCTCGAAGCTTTCCCAGCACTCGTATGATGATGACCCTCAGTCATGCTGACCGATGCTAGGTGAATTATGAGTTAACTATGGGTTAAAGAACCACTTTATTACTCTTCTACCAACTACTTTTTAAAATTTGTGCTGCTTGGATTTTAATTACTGCCACAAACATTAGTCATATTTTATGACTCCTCAATTCATTATTCAATACCCACCACATACTTTTTAATTGGCTATTATACATAGTATGTTATAAACAGGTGTAGCAGACAAAGAATCATAAACATCAGCATAAAAGCTACGTGGCAAGCAGGTTACGGTATTTCACTTTTTTTTAAAATTGAAGAAAAAAATCTGAACACTAAGACTTGATGTACAAGTAATATTATGGTGTCTGTCCGTTATGGGTTTGAGACACATTCACCCAGTTATCTACATGCTACCAGAGTTTTGTGAACATGAAGTAAGTAATTTCCCTCCTATCTGACTTTTAAACTCAACAAACACACCGGCTCTAACAGTTGTTTTAGTGTCTGCTTTAAGAAACTATCCGTTGCAGGGTTTGGTTTCCATCGTAGTGATGAAATCATCTTTATTTCAGTCGAAACCGATTGATATCTCAGTGATATTTTTTCGGGAAATCTGGGTGGTGCCACAAGCAAAACAAACCTCATTAGTTCTCTTGGCAATACATTTCTAAATGAACAATATTGATAAATGTTGGAAAATATGAGCCAGTGGTTTAAACTTCTATAACACCACCATTATTTCTGAGTACAGGAGAGGTTTGTTTTGAAGCTGTATGTATGATGGTGTGGATTTTACTTATCTTGTGTATGACGATACAAAACCATGTGAAAGTATGAGATGACTTATTTTATAAAGAAAACCTGGAGTGGATATTAGGTCTGTGTTTTGTTGTTCAGAGTGTGGGAGAGTTCATTGCTGCACCCGATTCGACTGTTAGTAGGCCATTAAATAGACATTATCAGTCACTATAAGCACTATAGATGTGGGTCAGTAGGGGCCTACTACACCTACTACATTGTAAAAGTGAAACTTAAAAGCAACACGTTCTAACATGTAAAACTGAATGAAATGTCACGTTTTGAACACAAACAAAAAGGCCTCTTTAGGTTTAAGCAATAAAACTACAACTTCTTTAGGTTTAGACAATAAAACTGCAACTTCTTTAGGTTTAGACAAAACTACAACTTCTTTAGATTTAGGCAACAAAACTACAACTTCTTTAGGTTTAGACAAAACTACAACTTCTTTAGATTTAGGCAACAAAACTACAACTTCTTTAGGTTTAGGCAATAAAACTTCAGCCCCGATATCGTGTCATCTTTTTACAGAATTGTGAAAGCGCCAGACCAAGCAAGTCCACTGTTTGTTTCCAAGGTCAAGAATGAACTGTCAAGCTTAACTTTTAGGTTTTAGGTAGGTTTGAACATCTACAGTTCCTTGGTAACTCAGCAAACTTAATATTATGATGAGGACCATGTGATGTAGTTGAAAGCTCCAGAACAAGCAAGTAAGTGAACCCTGAGTTGAGATTATTTAGTAAACTGTTGTTTCCAAGGTCAAGAATGAACTGTCAAGCTCAACTTTTAGGTCGACATGGATGAGAAAAAAATGTGGAAAGTGTGAATATCTACAGTTCTTTAGTAACTCCGCAAACTTAATCATGTGATCGAGGACCATGTGATGTAGTGAAAAGCTCCAGAAAAAGCAAGTAAGTGAACCTTGAGATTATTTAGTCGACTGTTGTTTCCAAGGTCAAGAAAGCTCAACTTTTAGGTCGGCGTGGATGAGAAGTCCTACAGAAGCTCAAAATTGTGTCCAGTCTGAACACCTCATTGGTAACTGAGCAAACTCAATGATGAGGACAATACGATATAGTTGAAAGCTCCACAAGTGAGTAAGTGGACCTTGAGCTGAGAGTATTTAGTCTATCTAGTCTAGTTTAGTTATTCTCTATCAATTTAATTCAGTCCAAGGGGGCTTATTGGCATGGGAAACATACGTTTACATTACCAAAGCAACTGTGAATTAAAAACAAAAATCTGGTCCTCTCTCTATTCCACAGTGGAGAGGAGGTCGTGTTGCTCTGGCTCTATCTATTAGGCGCGGAGAGGAGGTTGTGTTGCTCTGGCTCTATCTATTTGGCGCGGAGAGGAGGTTGTGTTGCTCTGGCTCTATCTATTTGGCGCGTAGAGGAGGTTGTGTTGCTCTGGCTCTATCTATTTGGCACGGAGAGGAGGTCGTGTCGCTCTGGCTCTATCTATTTGGCACGGAGAGGAGGTCGTGTTGCTCTGGCTCTTTCTATTTGGCGCGGAGAGGAGGTCGTGTTGCTCTGGCTTTATCTATTTGGCGCGTAGAGGAGGTCGTTTTGCTCTGGCTCTATCTTTTTTAGCGACGCCGGGAAGCTGCTTGACATGACATCCTCCTGGACCCACCTTCTCACATTGTATGTATTAATTTTTGTCATATGGATTGTCAATGATGTATTTTCATCATGTTGTTTCTCTGTACACACGACATCTATTGCACGTCTCTTCATCCTGGAAGGGGGATCCCTCCTCTGTTGCTCTTCCTGAGGTCTCTTCCATTTTTATTTTTTCCCTGTTGGGGAGTTTTTCCTCATCCGATGAGAGGGTCGCACTGTAAAGGACAGAGGGTGTCGTATCCTGTACAGATTGTAAAGCCCCCTGAAGAAAATTTGTGATTTTTTTGTGACTATACAAAAATAAATTGACTTCACTTGACTTGTCTAGGCAACTACTAAGGATGAACTGTCAAGATGAATTTACATGGACTTTTCAATTTTCCTCTTCAGACCCCGACTCAAAAATAACCCCACCTATATGAAATGTACGAAGCTCCCATAGACCCCTAGGAGAATATTTTATTAATTTGTGCCCTCAAATTAGTAACTTGTTCCTTCAAATGAATTAATAGTAACTTGATTAGTGACTCAATGAATTGACTGTCAGGAATGATTGGAGGAAGTGCACTATGAAGTAACTTGCACGAGTTATTAATTTGAATACTAATTTGAGGGAACGAGTTACTGATTTGAGGGAACAAATTACTAATTTGAGGGAACGAGTTACTAACTGGAGGGCAGGAGTTACTAATTTGAGGGGAACGAGTTAGGGAACGAGTTACTAATTTGAGGGAACGGGTTACGGAACGAGTTACTAATTTGAGGGGACGAGTTACTAATTCGAGGGAACTAATTACTAATTTGAGGGAACTAATTACTAACTTGAGGCAACGTGTTACTAATTTGAGGGAATGAGTTACTAATTTGAGGGAACGAGTTACTAATTTAAGGGAACCTGTTACTAATTTGAGGGAACGAGTTACTAATTTGAGGGAACGAGTTACAAACTTGAGGAAACAAGTTACTAATCTGAGGGAAGGTGTTACTAATTTGAGGGAACAAACTACTAATTTGAGGGAACAAATTAATAAAATTTCTAGAGGGGCTCCGTAGAAATGGGTAAATGTTAATTATTATTATTATTATTAATAATTGTAAAGATATGACACTGTAATATGGGTGAAGTATGGTCACATTACTGCAGTAGGTGTGTGTGTGTGTGTGTGTGTGTGTGTGTGTGTGTGTGTGTGTGTGTGTTTTTGTGTGTCTGTGTAGTTTAGTTTAGTGTGTGTGTGTGTGTGTGTGTGTTTTAGTGTAGTGTGTGTGTCTCCAGTCCACCAGAGGAGTGAGTGTGGAGCTGCTCTGCTGGGAGCTGAGCTGAACTACATGGTGCTCTGGTCTATTTTTCAAGATGTCGTCGTTGGAACAGAGGCTGTCGCGGATCGAGGAGAAACTAAAGCAGGAGAATGAAGAAGCTCGGCGGAGGATCGACCTCAACATCGACATGAGTCCGCAGCGGTCACGTCCGAGGCCCAGTGAGTGTCCACCGGGGAGTCGGTAACGGGTAGAATAGACCGGGGAAAGAACCGTAGAGGCGGAGGAAGAGAGGAGGAGAGAGGGGTGTTATGCTGCTGCTAGCTACTACAGGCTAACAGGCTAACAGGCTAGCTACATAAACAAACACAGACTCAGCTTTGTCGAGTTATTTAACTGTCAAACCACAAACTAAACAAGCAGCTCAGTTTATATAGTGAGTAAAGCAAAGATTATAAAACATTAAAGCGCTGTCATGAGACGTCTCTCTGGAAGTCACGTCCTGAAGATCTGCTCTGATTCTGTCCTGTCAAACAAGCTAACAAGCTAACAGGCTAACAGTCTGAGTGATAGTCGGTGTCAGGCCCAACGGCTATCTCAACGTCTCATGTCAGTCTGATATATTATTAAAGAGGAGGTGACATTTATTTATAAACTTAATCTGTAGTTTCACAGTATTATTAAGCAGCGTGTTTCTCTTGTGACTCCTGTCAGTTTTCACTGACAATTTTTTGACGAAACAGACGCTAATTTGTGGAAGCTATCAGATCTAAGCTAACAGACGTTTCACGACCGTTGGCTCTGTTGTTATGCTATATAAGATAACACACAGTGGTCAGATCACAGTCTGATGCAGACTTATTGAGGGAACAAATACTAATTTGAGGGAACGAGTTACAAATTTGAGGGAACGAGTTACACATTTGAGGGAACGAATTAGTAATTCGAGGGCAGGAGCTACTAATTTGAGGGAACAAGTTACTAATTTTGAGGTAACAAGTTACTAATTTGAGGGAACGAGTTACTAATTTGAGGTAACAAGTTACTAATTTGAGGGAACGAGTTAAAAATTTTAGGGAACGAGTTACTAATTTGAGGGAACGAGTTACAAATTTGAGGGAACGAGTTAGTAATTTGAGGGAACAAATTGGTAATTCGAGGGCAGGAGTTACTAATTTGAGGGAACGAGTTACTAATTTGAGGGAACGAGTTACTAATTTGAGGGAACGAGTTACTCATATGAGGGAACGAGCTACAAATTTGAGGGAACGAATTAGTAATTCGAGGGCAGGAGTTACTAATTTGAGGGAACGAGTTACTAATTTGAGGTAACACGTTTCTAATTTGAGGGAACGAGTTTCTCATTTGAGGGAACAAGTTACTAATTTGAGGGAACAAATTGGTAAGTCGAGGGCAGGAGTTACTAATTTGAGGGAACAAGTTACTAATTTGAGAGCATTAATTACTAATTTGAGAGAACGAATTATTAATTTGAGGGAACGAGTTACTCATATGAGGGAACGAGCTACGAATTTGAGTGAACTAATTAGTAATTTGAGGGCAGGAGTTACTAATTTGAGGGAACGAGTTACTAATTTCAGGGAACGAGTTACTCATATGAGGGAACGAGCTACGAATTTGAGGGAACTCATTAGTAATTCAAGGGCAGGAGTTACTAATTTGAGGGCAGGAGTTACTAATTTGCGGGAACGAGTTAGGGAACGAGTTACTAATTTGAGGGAACGAGTTAGGGAACAAGTTACTCATGAGGGAACGAGCTACAAATTTGAGGGAACGAATTGGTAATTCGAGGGCAGGAGTTACTAATTTGAGGGAACGAGTTACTAATTTCAGGGAACTAATTACTAATTTGAGGGAACTAATTACTAATTTGAGGGCACAAATTAATAACATTTCTAGCATTTCTAGACGCTAATTTGTGGAAGCTATCAGATCTAAGCTAACAGCCTTTACTCGACCGTTGGCTCTGTTGTTATGCTATATAAGCTAACACACACAGTGGTCGGATTCTGTGTGGTCTGCTGCAAACTTATTGTCATAAAATCACAGTTTTCAGTGAATATGAAGTGTTATGGTGTAACAGTAATGTTGGGCCCGTCTGGAGGAGAAAACTCTCAAACTTCAGCAGGAGAGTGAGCAACATGAGATGTAAAGATCTTTATTATCCCACCAGTTTAACATAGTGGACTTTTATAACTGTTAGCCAACAATATAAAGAAACCCTATCCACTCACTGACTGTTCAAAGATCATTCTTTCCCCCACAGATCATCACTTCTTGTCCATTCATATGAGGTTTGAGAGACATTGATCACTCACAAAACCTGCTTCTTTTCCTTTTCTGTTTTAAAAAAAAAAAAAAGATGTTTTGTGAGGTTACATTAGCTGTCTGTAAGAGTGTGAATGAGTTAAAGGACAGGCTGATGCTAGTTCTGTGTTTTTCTTATTGTCAACATGAGATAAACAAAACCAAGTATTGACTGTAACAAACACGATATAACCAAACCACATTAAATACAATTTCTGTCTTTTCTGTTAAAATGTACTTTGTCAAGTATTTAATATTCTTATCACATGGGAGTGGGCAAATATGCTTGCTTTTTGCAAATGTATGTCTATATTTATTATTGGAAATCAATTAACAACACAAAACAATGACAAATATTGTCCAGAAACCCTCACAGGTACTGCATTTAGCATAGAAAATATGCTCAAATCATAACATGGCAAACTGAAACCCAACAGGCAACAACTGCTGTCAGTGTGCTGACTTGACTATGACTTATACTATGACAAACTGCATGTGATTATCATAAAGTGGGCATGTCTGTAAAGGGGAGACTCGTGGGTACCCATAGAACCCATTTTCATTCACATATCTTGAGGTCAGAGGTCAAGGGACCCCTTTTGAAAATGGCCAGGCCTGTTTTTCCTCACCAAAATTTTGCGTAAGTTTGGAGCGTTATTTAACCTCCTTCACGGCGAACTACTGTGACATGGTTGGTACCAATGGATTCATTAGGTTTTCTTGTTTCATATGATGTCATCATCTTCACTCTAGCTTTAAAAGCCCGCTACAATCTAAAAATCGCAAGTTGCGTTAATGCGTTAAAGAAATTAGCGCCGTTAACGCGTTTATTGTCGTATTAACCTCGACAGCCCTAGAAACAATATATTTGTGACCTGTTTTAAAAGATTTATAACTTCAGTGGCAACCAGTGGGCTAGGTGCCGAGTGCCACAGGCAGGGTTTGGAAGTCAGAAAGTATTGAAAGACGGACTAGCGCATTGTTGATGTTGGTCTTTTCATATTGACAATAAGAAAAAGATTGAATAACCGCAGCCTTATCCTCTAATATACACCACTTAGATTTGGGTGTTTTGAAGAGAACAAGGGACTTATAGAAGTCAGCAAGTGTGTTTTTTTACTTCTCTATTTGTTATATAATGGAGCGTGTGTGTGTGTGTGTGTGAGCACGTGTGATGGTCTCAGTAGAACAGTGCAGTAATTTGCGTGTGTATGTGTATATTTTCTTTCCTCCGTCTAGTCATCGTGATCCAGCTCAGTCCTGCTCCAGCCCCTTCCCAGCGTGCAGGTATCATTCAATCCATCGCTCTCTCTGCCACTGCACCTCTCTTTCTCCTCTCACCTCATCCCATCTCCACCTCCCTCATCTCTGTCTTTCTTATTTTTTTAATCCCATCAGAAAAAAAAACACAGGCAGATCCCTACATTTTCTTCCTGCCAGTATAGCCTAATAGGCCCTCAATAATACTACTACTGCACTTACTGTAATTACTCACGTTTGTCTTTTTATCAATGTTTCTTACATCCAGTGTAATTAATAGTCTAAAAAGGACAGATTATGTGGAAAAATACTTCTTATGTCTTTAACAAGTTGCTGTCAAAGTTAGTTTACTCTCTTCAGCAAATATAGGAGCATATTGTATAGGGCTGCACGACATGAGTAAAATATGCAATATGCGATAACGTTTTTGAATATTGCGATAACAATATTACTTGCGATAAACAGTGTACACAGTTCTGCTTTTCTGCTGCTTTCAGTATTCTACTAAAACAACAAATACATAAAAAAAATTGCTTGTTGAATTAAAAAAAAAATGAAAGGAAATTATTTCGAAATTTCTTTTAGAGAACAAATTGAACTGAACACAAAAGGCTCCAATAAAAAAGAATGATAGATACATTTTAAAGTGTTGTTTTCTACTGATACTCTTTTTCAACTAAAAAAAACTGTGCAATATCGCAGTGTTTCGCGATGTGTTTATCGCACAAGTTCACATTGCGATGACGATAAAAATACGATACATTGTGCAGCCCTAATATTGTATATCAGCCACATCGACTAGATGACCTTTAGGAAGTAACTTGCGTTATATATAGGCTACACTTGCACACACATACTGTACTTTCTCTCACGCACTTAATTTCTTACTCTGTATCGCACACCAGCGTCTGATATGTTTACGCTTGATTAAGAACCTCTGCTGACGGCTAGAAGTCTGTGAAACCAGTCCTTGACCAGTTCTGATATGTTAGCCCAGCAGTTATTTACACCTCCCCTCAAATCACATCCTCTCTCCATCTTTCCATCCTGACTCCTCTCTCTCTCTCTCTGTCAGTTTGTGTGTCTGTGCCAGTGGCAGGGCAGTGTTGGTGTGTGTTGATGTTCACAGTGTGTGTGTGTGGACGTGTGTCAGATGATTAACCTTCGTTTTGCTGGAGGCAGAGAATCACGGTGCATGTGGCTTTCCTGCACGACACGATGTTTTGGGTTGTGTTTTTTGTCCAACACAGTCTCTAATCCAGCATCCCCCACTGGTCCGTCTGCAGGAGTGATGTGAACACTCTGGCTGCTCTCTCTCTCTCTCTCTCTCTGTTTTCTCTGTGTGGCGACTGAAGACATCCTGTCCGAGTCTGACTGACTTGACTGTGTGACTTCCAGCTTAGTCTGTGCTATGCAGTTTTGGCCGAATTCCTCCTCTCTTTCTCTGTCTCTGTTTGATGTCTGTTATTCATCTTCTGGCGTCCCCCTCCCCTCCCTCTTCCTTTTGCAGCAGCACTGTGTGAGCTGGAGGCGGTGCAGCAGTGCCTGCGAGTATCTGTGTGTTTGTGCGTCTCTCCATCTCCTCGCTCTGTGTGCCCGTCTATCCTCACATCCGTCCATCTGGAGCCAGCTGAACTATGGAGATGCAATCTGTGGCAAAGACTGCCTGAGTCCTTCTTCCTCTCTATACTAACCTCTCCTCCTCCTCCTCCCCTTCGCTAACCGATTCTCCCCTTACAGGCTGATCCATCCACAGGTGACTCGTGGATACAAACACCTGCTGGCACTCTCAGAAGAGCTGCCAGCCTCCTGCTACAAAAACTATAATGTTAATGATAATAATAAAAGCTGCATGGTCCTCTAACTGTTTTGCAAACTTGTGTTGAACATTGTTACTGGTGTGAAATTGATAATAAGTAGGGATTTAAACTCTTAGTGTTCATAGTATGGGCATTTGGTTGCATGACAGGTCTGTGCTGATACCACTTTAGATTGTCTTTAACATCTCCATTTGAAAATGAGTCAGTGCTTGCTAGCACGTACACCTGATATTACAAGGTCAGCTGAGTTTTAACATGTCCTTGAATGCATGATTTAGACCTACAGGGCTAGAAGCATGTTGCAACAGCCAGTCAGTTGTGAACGGGACCTACAACTGTCAACTTGGCGCCCAGGATTACAGTTCAAAGTCACTTAGTGGTATCAATCAGGCTGAGTGGCTTTGTGTGGAGAAACTACGGTTTATTACAACTTGGGTTTTGTTTTCATTACTTCGGCCATCAGTTTCTGTCGGCTATGATAAAATTGTACTCGCCAAAATAAATCTCTGACATCTGGGAACACAGTGGCATAGCTAAAAAAGATGTCCAATGGGGCAACAAATACGAGCAGTTAAACAATCATACAGGTTGTAAAACATACCCAGTTATTTGGAAGAAAAAACAAAGGTGAATCGTAAAATAATTACCAAAACTGTCCGTTGTTAGCATCCATTACATTTCACAGATTGACTTCCTGGTTTGACCAATTGTTGTGCAGTTTTCCTGTACAATGAGGGATTATTAACAACATGACGGGTGCGCTCACTTTTTTGTTTTACCTCCAAATATACAGTTGGATTGTTTACAACCTGTATGATCGACTGACTGCTCGTACTTTTTTCCTTGTTGGTCGTATTGTTTGAAACGTTGCCACAGTCATTTTAGTGCGTACAGTGCCATCATAACTAATAAAACCAATGGCTGCAGCTAATAAAAGAAATCCATAAACCGTAGTTTTCCTTTTTAAAAACAAACTGTGGACGTCCACATCCCTCATCTGTACCTCTCAAGCTGTGGGCTAACCCTGTGCTGTCTCTCCCTGCCTGAGAATGGTGTTGCTTTTGCTCTGAGATAACCGTCCTGTTTGTTTTAACATTAGGTCGGGACATCAGCGAAACAAAAAACAAAGCTGTAACTTTGGGGAAACAAAAACAACAAGTTCATATCCTGGTTAAATACTATACAGGGTCTAGATAGCAGGGTTGTTGTGAAAGGACTCTTTGACCTCGTCAAGGCCAGTGTCTCATGGGAAATAATTTTCAGTCGGTACTACGTAGGATATGATAGATCACATTCTTTGTTTTAGGAAGGAAATGCAAAGTCAACACTATAATTTGTTAAATAAAGCTAATAAAGCACAAATAATAATAAAACATTATCATCTTCTCTATTGGTGCACAACAGCTTTAAACCGCTAATATGATGGAGTCAGGGAATGCATGAATAAACATAATCATCTTACACCTTCTGGCATGCTGGCCTCGGGTGAAAAACGTGCTGTACCATTCGTTCTGTTCTCCTCTCTGTTTCTAATGTGTCATGTCCCCCCCACCCCAGCGCTCCAGCTGCCACTGGCCAACGATGGAGGCAGCCGTTCTTCTTCTTCAGAGAGCTCGCCTCAGCACCACCCCTACCCCAGCCGCCCGCGACACATGCTCACCCTGCCCACGCCTCCGTACGGCCTGCAGAAGAGCTTAGAGAAGTATGTGGACACACGCTGATACTCATCTGAGGAATGATTACTGAGAAGCTGTATTGTACTGTAGTCATCTACATGTTCTCATTGTGTTTATGTGGCCTCTTTTTGTTGAAAAGCATAGCATTGAATGACTTACTGCTGTTGTGAGATGGTGGTAAAATAGGTAATAGATTTTTTAACCTCTCTGGGAACGGCAGCTGAGTAGGGATGTGATGCTGAGGAAATTTTCCCACCGGTTAATAAACTTGTGACAACACCGGTGTTACCGATTACACCGGACATTTTACAAGAAAAGATAACGGTCAATATGTGCAGCGCGCTTACTTTGATCTTTACCAGCGGGTGGCTGAATGTCTGGCCTCTCCGTTGGAGCTTTCGCTGCAGGGCCGCAGGAGTCTACCTGGCGCCGCTGCGCCGTGCACACCGGCTGTGACCGCTCCGTCCTCCCCGCGGTAATTACCTCATTAACATTATGGTTCCCTTATAGCGTTGGGTTTAAATCTGAAATATTGCCAAATAGGCACGTTTGCTTTTCGCTTCGACACCAAATCCTCCGCCCATCTCTCGGATCTGTCAACTCTCTCTCGTTCCGTGTGTGAAATATGACTGATTGTAGCGTCCGTCGTCCGACTATCTATTAATAACACGCCGCTGATACACCAAAATGAACTAAATGGATTTTATTTCTGTAAAAAAAAAAGCAAAACAACGGTGGGGGCGTTGGGTATGTAATGTAATCGGTGTGTGCCCGACTACCGTGTAACACCGACTACTGCGACAAGCCTACAGCTAAGAGATAAGTAGAGTTATTATCAGAGTGACTAAATGAAAGTCACACAATCGTACCGTTGAATCACAACTATCTGGTTTGAAAATGAATATAAAGCAACGTTTTAAGTAGAATACAAAAAAAAGGAATTATGAATGTAAACATGAAGAGACAAAACAGAGTCACGGTTATCTTACACATACTGTATATATACACAAGATCGTCACATGAGCATGAACATGAATACAGCGCAGCAACACACAAATACCGAGTGAGCGAGCAGAATAAAGAGTCATTTAAAGAAGAGCAGGTTATATTACACATAATGGATCCACACGCAGAGTGTGTGTGGGTGTGGAAGAGATGCACAGAAACACACACAGCATCCATTTGCGTTTCACACTGAAACATACTTCATAAAGCATTTGCGCTCCCTCATATCGTGTGTTTTGTCCCCACAGTGCCGAGATCGACCAGAAATTGCAAGAGATCATGAAACAGACGGGTTACCTGAAGATCGACGGTCAGGTGAGATGCGACACATGATGACACATGTTGAGTTTCTGTAGCGTGGATATGTCAATCCCCTACATGTGATGAATTACATGAGAGGTCATGAAGCAGGTGATATCTGCTACTTTTTATTTCAACAAATCCCATGAAAAGACCACAACTACAGATCCTACTAACACATAGTGTCTTGCATTCAAAGTCTGATACATCTTATTCCTCTGTGCCATTGACATCTATTGTTGTCCAAAAACTATAAAAGGGATAGTTCTGGTGTGTTGAATTGGGGTTGTATGAGGTACTTATCCATAGTCCGTGTATTACCAACAGTAGATGACGGTCAGTACGCCAGTTTGGAGAAGCAGACAGGAGTTACTGCACAGAAGCAAAGCAATGTACTGCTGTGGACGGGGGAAAATCGTATTTCAGGCACCTAAAAGAAAGGCTCACCCAAAAAAAATCAATATAATTTTAAGTGTACGGTATATTTAGAATATTTTCGCCGGTTTACCTTGCCATGAGACAGCTATACAGTCTATGTGTCCGACGAGGAACTGAAGCCGTTATCTGTGATCTCACCAAGGCAACCAGACTCCATTGAAAAAACCTGTAATTTTACCCTGCTGAACACGTGGGTTGCTGGTCTACCGCTGCCTCGATCCGTGTTCTGCGAAGTAAAATTACAGTTTTTTTCAATGGAGTCTAGCGGCTTTGGCGAGAGCATAGATGAATACAACAGCTTTAATTCCCGTTTGTAAGGGCTGTCTGACAGCAAGTAAAGCAGTGAAAATATTGTAAATATAGCGTACACATAAACTGATATTGACTTTTTTAGGTGGGCCTTTCTTTTAGGTTACTAAATTATGTTTTGCTGCCGTCCACAGCAGTATATTGCTTTGCTCCCATGCTGGTACTCCTGTCTGTTTATCCACCCCCGCGAGTGACATGTTCCTTCATTACGATGAACATGGGCACTGTAGTTTATTTTGAATCAGTCCCACATACTCCGTCTTGCTGCTGTAAATATTCCCAAGAGCAATAAGTGTGCATTAATCCACAGCTGAAAATAGTCCCCAACAAATGTATGAGTTACTCCTGTTTGATACATTTGCTACAAACTGCAGCGCCCAGTTCCTGTAGGAAATGACTTATGATTTTATATTTGTGACTGGTTCTCAAAGATTTACATTTTCAGTCGGAGCCGATGGGGTGGAGTGCCACAGACAGGAAATAGTAACACATTGTTGGTTTTGGTCTTCTCTTGTGACTTGTTGGCAATAAGAAAATATAGAATTAGGCAGATTCATCCTCCTATTTTAACACTATCTTAGTCCTAAATGCGTTTCTTAACACTTCGTTCTCCTCAGTATTCAGAAAGAATCTATTTCACTACGATGAAACTAAAGGTAGGCTGTTACAGTGAGAACGGAGACCATTTTTAAACCAGGTCAAGGTTAAAACCCTATGAAAGCAAACATCCACACACCACTGAAGTGTCCTTGAGCAGAGCAGAGGATCTCTATCAAGGAAAACAACAGCCCTCCCTGGCACTATTTTCTCTTTGACAATAAACACAATGTTATAAAAACTCATAAACAGTGAGATGTGTGTTGCTTAGAGATAAAATCGAAATCAAGCCTTCCCTCTAACCTTCAGGTCCAGTATCACAGTCAGTGCCAGTCAGTTGAAGATGCTTGAGAAAATGATTTGACTCATCATGGCTGCACTCCAGATTGTCTTAACTTTCTCTCATTAGTCCAGAGGGGTTGCTAGATCAAGCACTTGATGAGACATCATTCACAGCATCTCAGTCACCAATGATTTGATTTTAACGAAGCAGGGAAACGACGCGTCTTCCATCTGTGTGCTGGTATTCTCAGACATTGCCAATGGGGGAGCATCTTAATTACACATCAAACATCATTTGTTACTAAATGGCCCAGAGGAGTTCACTGTTGCCTTACGAAGCAGAAAATCAGAACTTGCCTCTCTATTTTCAGCTTGGGGAGTTTGCATAGAAACAACATTTTAACCAGTAAAAATATCTCGAGCATGATCTGATCTCTTGTTTTGTCTGCCTTTGTGCCTCCGTGTCCGTCCACAGCGGTATCCAGCGGAGGTGACGGACCTGATCAGTGAGGGGGAGATCGGCAGCGGGACCTGTGGACAGGTCTTCAAAGTGCGATTCAAGAAGACCGGCCATGTCATTGCTGTCAAAGTAAGACCCTTAATATGCACTCACCTGTTCACTGTTCACACAACACATCTATCAGTACTTAATTTCCTCTAAAATACCTACTAAAAGGCCTACTAAAATTTAAGCCTGAGGCTTATCGTCTCTACAGGGACCATAAGGACATGAACTCCGGCTTAGCGCTCTGATTTTCTGTTGTGCTTTAATTGCGACTTAATTACCAACACAGTGGCAGTAATAAGCCCACATAACAAGCCTCCTATTTAAGAGATGACTTAATTGTAGCCGTCCCAGCTGTTTAACAACTAGGCAGTCAGTCAGCTCACCAGAGGAGTCTTTGCTTTGTGATTTTCTAATGGCTTGTTCCTGTGTGTGTGTGTGTGTGTCACCAGCAAATGCGTCGTACAGGAAACAAGGATGAGAACAAGAGGATCCTGATGGACCTGGATGTGGTGCTGAAGAGTCATGACTGCCCTTACATCATCCAGTGCTACGGCGCCATAGTTACCAACGTGGGTGTCCCCAAAATACATTACAGTCTGTATTCCTAATAGTAGGACAATCAGAGTACTTCCACAGCTGAATTCAGTCACCCCAAACAAACCTCTGGTTTATTTTTATATTTGCACACAATGGCTGTATTCGAAACCGCCTACTATATACTACTGGCGAACGCAGTATGCAGTATACAGTACATACTGCATACTGGGTTCCTGAGTAGTATGCAGCATGAAACAGTTAAAGCAATGTATTTTGCAGAATACTAGGCCAGGCTTTAGCCTTTAAACCAGCTCTTAAAGCACTGGACAAAAACCAAACTTGTACCACAATATCAATATTATCAAAAAATACAACTTTGATTTTGTTGTTTATGTTATGTTTGTTTACTTTATAAGATACTGCAGGTTTAAACAATTTATTCTACAAGCTCATAGTGAAGTCAGACAAACAGGATCATCAACGAGGGGAGACGGTGAAAATAAAACATTTCTCGACAAGATTTACTCAAACTGCTTTTCAGTTACAGAAACAAAACAGTGGACTGATCTCCCTACAGATATTAGAGTAATGTTAAAAATGGTCATGTTGTTTCAGCACGTATCTCTCTGCCCCGTCAGAGGCTGCTCTTTCCCTCGCTTCTTCCCTCGCCAATCTGCTGCTCTGTAGCCGGTCTGTGAGCGTCACTGGCCGGCTGGTGAGCGAGCTATGCCCGCGGGCGATTGTGGAGCTTTTCAACTCAAAAAGGCAGATAAACACAGGTTCCTGTTAATTTTGTAATGGACATTTGTGTTGTGATATTTAAACAAACCATCTGTCAACAAGGAAATAAAAGCCCCTCGTCTACAAGACCAGTCTCTAGAGAGAGCTCTAGCCAGCTCATAGCGGTCTGTGAGCGTTACTGCCCGGCAGGCACTCGCTAGCTGTCACAGCAGTTTGTGGAGCTTCCAAACCTCGAAAGCGGTGGAGTAATATTGTAAAACTGTCAATATTCAAAATCTACACAGTTGATTTCTCGCCTCAAAATTTTCAGAAGTGAATTTAGTGATGAAATGGCCACGAAAAATGTTAAAAAAAAGAGCCGTTTTTGGCTGCTGTTGTTGTAACCGTAGCCTGTACCGTTCCAGCGCTTTGCATTGTAGGATACAGTAGGCAAGGTAGACTGGTCTGATGCATACTGGAGATTTTTTCCAAATCAGTACAACATCCGGGTATTTTTGGCAAACTGGAGATTTTGCTTTTGTTCTCATGCTGCATACTACATGCTACATTTTTGGCCTAATCAGTACGTACTACTAGTATAGTATGCGGTTTCGAATACAGCCAATGTGACCTCCTGAACTGATCTGCTAAAAGCTGGATACGTATGTGTGTTGTAAACGTGTACAGACGGATGTATTCATTGCCATGGAGCTGATGGGAACGTGTGCCGAGAAGCTGAAGAAGAGAATCCAGGGCCCCATCCCAGAGCGAATCCTTGGAAAGATGACAGTGGCAGTAAGTGGAGGAAACACACACGCAGATGGGAAAGTGTAACACGGCTCACTTGATAGTTTTGTTATATTCGTACTGTGTGTGTGTTTCTGCTCCAGATAGTGAAGGCGTTGCTGTACCTGAAAGAGAAACACGGTGTCATCCACCGGGACGTCAAACCCTCCAACATCCTCCTGGACGCTAAAGGTCAGATCAAACTGTGCGACTTCGGCATCAGCGGACGCCTCGTCGACTCCAAGGCCAAGACCCGCAGCGCTGGCTGTGCTGCCTACATGGCGGTGAGTGAAAACCCACACACTCTACAGTCAAAACACTACAAGTATCTCACACACAGAGTTATCACATCCTGTCAAACACAAACAGAAAATACTAAATAGAGATACACACACTGATTCCACTAACAGAGTGTTACCTGTTCTTGTATTCTTGCAGCCTGAGAGAATAGACCCTCCAGATCCCACCAAACCTGACTATGACATCCGAGCAGACGTGTGGAGCCTCGGCATCTCTCTGGTAAAACTGCTTCCATTTTATTACCATAAAAGAAGTGTACTTGCACTTGTTCACAAAGTGGGTGCCATAAAGACTGGTAAGGGGTGTCGTAAGACTTGTAGGGCTGCCCCCTCGTAGTCGGTCATTTTGGTCTTACTCGACTAAGATTTCTTTAGTTGATTAGTCATTTTTTATGCTTTTTTTCATGCAAAATTTCAAGAAATGTATGAGTACATCTCTGGTAAACACAAGATTTCAAGTGGTGATTTTGTGATTTTTAGTCGACTAAGAATTTCTTTGGTCGAGGACAGCCCTAAAGATTTCTGAGTTATTTTATTTATTTTCTTTTTACATCCCATTGCATTAAAAAATTACATTATTTACATTTTTATGTAACATTTTCAGATGTGTCAAAATTGAAGAAATAGGCAGCACATCTCAAAATCATGCATATTAAAACACTTGTTGTGATGCATAGCTATGATGCGTGATGAGGTGATGGATAACATTTGGAGGGGAGTAGTGACCGAGTGCCATGGCTTAAAAACTTAAGGAACAACTGTAGTTTTAATTTCCATAATTATCACGTGGATATTTTCACTATAAAGGACAGAGGGTGTCGTATTCTACACAGGTTGCAAAGCCCCCTGAGGCAAATTTGTGATTTGTGATATTGGGCTTTATAAATAAACTTGACTTGACTTGACAAAATAAAGAAGTAGCAGCTGAACATTTGGTTTATGATATTAGTGTATCGTCTTAAACTTGTGGGCACAGTGTAAACAGACTCAGCTCAGTGTCAGCATGGTGCTCTGATGCACTGACCTCAGACCAGTGTTCACAACCGGTACTTGTTATCTTAACTGCTAGCCCTGTTTGAAAGCCATAATGACAGAATTTTTTTTATTTGAGGCCAGGGATGTTTTGTCTTATCTGAATTTCCTGTTGTAGCTTCATCCACTATTCTACAGCTGTGAACAGAGACATGAGTGGTTACCTGAAAACACAGAGCCAGAACATGCAACTTGGATGGGTGAAAACGCTAAAATGTGAATAATTAATTATGAGTTACTAGTTTCTCTACCTTGTTAGTAAAGAAACACACACGCTGGTTGGGGGATAGTTGTTGTTATTATTATTATTATTATTATTATTTTGGGGTATAAATTAAATCCATGCGCCACCCCGGGAGAAACATGGCCCTGTGCACAATTCATTATAAGCAGTGGATGTTAATGGGTCCTCGTGTCCTCTAGGTGGAGTTGGCCACGGGACAGTTTCCGTACAAGAACTGCAAGACAGACTTTGAGGTTCTGACCAAAGTGCTGCAGGAAGATCCTCCTCTGCTGCCTCTCGGCATGGGCTTCTCCCTCGACTTCCAGTCCTTCGTCAAAGACTGGTGAGTACAAATCTCACTCTGAAACTGATCCAGTCAGAGCTCTCAGGTCATCTGGTGGTGGTTTGGTGGTTTTCTAACTGTACATAGAATAAGATCCAGATCTGCTGCATAGCTGCTTTGGTCCTGTTCTCTGGAACAACCTGCATGATGACCTGAGATCTGTCACAAATGTGTCCACAATCAAGAGTTAACATGTTTCTGTTTTCTCAGGCTCATGATTAGTTACTATGTACGTGCGTGTAGGGCTGCAGCTATCGAGTATTCTACCGATTATTCCATCGATTAATCTGATAAAAAAAAAAAGACTTTTGCTTTATTAAGGAGCAATAGCAAATATACAAAAGAGAAAATAAGACTGGTCTCTTAAAATGAACAACCAATTGGTTTCCTTTTTAGAAAAATCTACATTTTCATTGCTTAAATTCCATTTAGTGCATTTAAGTGCCATATTACATTCTGGGTTTTAAATAAAACATTTTCTGAAATGCAAACAAATAAATAAAAAAATGATTTCAACTTACTTTAAAAAAAGGTACACCTCTTATGGACTACACCTATAAAGGTACTATAACTTTAACTGATCGAAGTGTGATGATGTGTTTGAACTCAAAATTGATATTTATTCATTAATATTCAAGGGTCTCGCTCCATGTGCGTTCTCGCTGCACGTCTCTCCTCTTTGCCGTGCTGCTGCGGACAGGGCTGCGCGAGTCATCCAAACTGATCGCAAAACCCGCTACAGGAGCTATATCCAACAGGGATTAAACAAAGCTTCGATGCAAAGAATTTTCATCGATGATTTTTAGTATCGAATCGAATTATTCTAGTTACTCGATGATTCGTTTCAGCCCTATGTGCGTGTGTCTGTAGGATGGTTTTGTGGTTTGTCTATGTCTGCTGGATGGTGGGTGTTTGTCAGTGTTGTTTGTTCTTGTATTTTATCTATTATAGTCTCATGTCATTGTTTCTGTATGCTCTTTAATGTATAGCAAATTCAATTTCCCTGTTAAGAAATGTGCTATTTGAATAAAATTGTCTTGCCTTCATCCATCCATCTTCTTCCCCTTATCTGGGGCCGGGTCGCGGGGTCAGTAGGCTTAGCAAGGAATTCCAGACGTCCCTCTCCCCAGCAACGTTTTCCCGCTCTTCCTGGGGGACCCCGAGGGGTTCCCAGGCCAGACCAGATATATAATCTCTCCAGCGGGTCTACCCCGGGGCCTCTTACAAGTTGGCAGTGCCCGGGGAGGCAAAGGGAGGCGTCTAGGAGGCATCCTGATCAGATGCCCGAACCACCTCAGCTGGCCCCTTTCGGCACGAAGGAGCAGCGGCTCTACTCCGAGCTCTCTCCGGATGTCTGAGCTCCTCACCCTATCTCTAAGGCTGAGCCCAGCCAGGAAGGAAGCTCATTTCGGCCGCTTGTATCCTTGATCTCATTCTTTCGCTCACTACCCAAAGCTCATGACCATAGGTGAGGGTTGGAACTTAGATGGACTGTTAAATAGAGAGCTTTGCCTTCTCGGCTCAGCTCCCTCTTCACCACAACAGTACAACGCCCACATAACTGCAGACGCCGCACCGAAACGCCTGTCCATCTCCCGCTCCATTTTACCCTCACTCGTGAACAGGACCCCGAGATACTTAAACTCCTTCGCTTGGAGCATAGACTCACTCCCAACCCGAAGGGCACAGTCCCCCGTTTTCCGGCAGAGTACCACGGCCTCAGACTTTGAGGTACTGACTCTCATCCCGACCGGTATCACTCGGCTGCAAACCGCCCCAGTGCGTGCCGAAGGTCACGGTCTGATGAAGCCAACAGAACCACATCATCTGCAAAGAGCAGAGACGCAATTCTGATGTCCTTGCCTTCAAATTTATCTTTTAAAATTCACTTATTGCAGCTTCTCTTCATTTGTGTGTCTCTCCACAGCCTCACAAAGGATCACAGAAAAAGGCCAAAATACCACACGCTGCTGGTAAGAAACCAGTCATAATGATCAACAAACATTTTGTTGAGATTCACCAGAATTACCCGAGTGTAACTAAACTGTCTCCCTCCCTCTGTATCTCTGTGTCCGTCTCCCTCATCCAGGAGCATCCATTCATCCGGCGTTACGAGGTGCTGGAGGTGGACGTGGCCGGTTGGTTCCAGACGGTGATGGATCGCACCGAGTCGCCTCGCAGCAGCCAGTGTTACAGCCATCAGCACCAGCTCCACTCGCTCTTCAGTAGGTAGCCTAGCCCAGCCCGGCGTTAGCTTAGCCAGACGCTAGTCTTGCCTAGCTTTAGCTTTGCCAAGCCCAGACTCAGTCTGTCCTAGTCTAGCCCAGCGTTAGCAGCTAAGCCTAGCGTTAGACCCAGCCCGCCTGTCCATCTGTCCACCGGAGAACCTGAAGAGCCCACAGGAGGGGAGACGGAGACTCGATGGAGTGATGGACGGAGACGTGGACTGACGGATGGGTGGAACAGGTGGTTCTGTTTATCGGTGTGTTGAATCTGGACAGGCAGACATGGGAAGGAGGGAAGAGAAAAAGGTGCACACTGTAGTTAACTTCATTCGTTTACACGTCTCGTCACGCTCTCATATCACATCACATCACAGTGTGTGTAACAGCCACACACACTCACTCACAAACTGTGTGTATCTCGTTATGTGTGTCTACGTTTCCTCCACTTGTCATTAGTTTTTCACCTACATGTCTGTCCCCAGCATTGATCCAAGCCGTTGGATTAGTCAACAGAGTAGTCACTACACACTGGAACAAAGCATCTGCTACATTAGCAAACCTGAATCTTCTCTTGTACATAAACGTTATGGAGGACACAACAATGTCCGGTGCAATTATGATTCTTCAGGTGTTTCTACTATCACACATTCTCAGGCTGAATCTCTGTGTGTGTGAGTGAGTGTGTGCGTGCGTGTGTGTGTATGGATAAATATCAAGACACATTCACTGGTTGTTTTTAAAAGTGA
The DNA here is from genome assembly GCA_916700685.1 of Adelosebastes latens. NCBI lineage: Eukaryota > Metazoa > Chordata > Actinopteri > Perciformes > Sebastidae > Adelosebastes > Adelosebastes latens. The sequence continues at coordinate 34,222 of CAKAKR010038041.1, forward strand.
GATTATATTTCCTAGCCATTTATTCACCTTCACACTACAGCTGTAACACACAAACCAGAATTAATTAATCCGTAGGCTGTGCTTCATTTTTAACATGCAAGGAGGATAGTAACCCTCATTAACTTTGATATGAAATATGTTAAGAATACCCGTCATTGTATTTAGCAGCTGCACAATTGGAAAAAACATGATGAAAAAGATTTACAAAAAAATTAGTGTTACATTCTAGCTTTGTAGAAAAGGAGTGGTTTTGTTTTTGTGTGTTCGGAATGACTTAGATGAACTAAAACAGATGGAGGGATACTAAGAAGAGCAAAGATGCATTAGAAAGGAGGAGGAGGAGTGTTCGACTCTTTCTAGAAGTGTGGGAGAGAAAAGCAGAGAAAGTAGAAGAAGAGGGGAGTTGTACTCTTGTGTTAATAGAGTGAGAAACCAGAGAGAGGTTGGAGTTAAAAATGGGAGCAGAGTGTTTTTTCATTGAGAAGGCAAAGAACAGGAACTTAACTTGTACAAAGAATATATACAGGGGGTAGATCTTATTACCTGTGGAGCATTTCTTTATTCTCGGTTTGTCTACCTCTTCCCTCTTAGTCCACCTCTCTGGGTCTGCCTCTGCTGTTTAGTGTGACGTAGTCGTGCTCCACAGTGTTACCAGACCAAAGGCTGCGTGTAGGTTGTTGTTGGTGGAGGCCAAGAGATTTATAGACCTGCTCCTGCGAGCATTTCAGTCATTAAGAAACCACACAGACACGTCTTGATAAAGCACGTTTTGGTGTTGTTGTTTTTTAACTAGATCAGGGGTCTCAAAGTACCAGGCTAGGGGTCAGATCTGGACCACGAGGTCGTAAAGCCGTAATGTTTAGAAGTGATTCTTAAATTGGCCTCACAAGTTGTATCTAGCGCTGCAACGATTAATTGATTTCAACTATTAAATTAAACGGCAACTATTGTGATCGATCGATTAATCGGTTTGAGTCATTTTTTAGGGGGAAAAAAGTCAAATTCTCTGATTCCAGCTTCTTAAATGTGAATATTTTCTGGTTTATTTACTCCTCTATGACAGTAAACTGAATATCTTTGAGTTGTGGACAAAACAAGACATTTGAGGACAAACTAATCGAGAAAATAATCAACAGATTAATCAACAATGAAAGTCTATTGTCTTTTAGGCCTATTGTAAAGTAATCATTTACTTTTTCCAGGGGTGCAACTAACAATTGCAATATCTCCCAATTGCTTATCATCTATCTAATAATTTTCTCAATTAATCATTCAGTCAGAAAAATGTTTCCAGAGTCCAACAGGGTCATAATTGCTTTCTAAACCCTGATGATTTTCAGTTTGCTATCTTTTAAGACAAAGAAAAGTAGCAAATCTTAACTTTTTACATACTGAACCCAGTGATTTTGTTTTGGGGCAATTTTGCTTGAAAAATGTTAAAACAATTATCGAAATTGTTGCAGATTCATTTTCTTTTTTTTAGATTATTTGAAGGGCTTTTATTGCCTTTATTAGAACAGAATGACAGCAGCAAAGGGCCACGGGTTGGATTCAACCCAGAGCCGCTGCCAAGGACTCAGCCTATATGGGGCGCACGCTCTACCCGCAGAGCTAGAGGTTGCCCCGCAGATTAATTTTATCGATTGAGTAATCGATTAAGTAATTGTACCTACCTATAAACTAAGACCAACAGCACGCAGATCTAGCATAGCTCAACTGACACCTAAATGTATTTTTCACAGAAACAGTTTCAAGAGACCTGAACAATTTATATTTTTTGTTTATTGGATTTTTTTTTATTTATCAGATTGTATTTTATTGGGAATACAATCTGAAGCGGCTTTAGTGTTTATGCAGATGACTAGGAGAAAACAACCCCAGGCAATTTGACTTTGAGACCCCTGAACTAGATGCACAGCTGAACTGGTACTGTAAATGTGTAGATATCCGTTATGAGCGCAGGTCTTCAGAGACCGACTGACTAGAGTCCTACTGCCTCCCCTCTTGACGGGCCACAGCCAAAGCCTGCTAGATGCGCAGACTCAAACCTCCCACGCCCCGTCACGCACCAAAACCAAATCACTGCTAGACACAGAAGAAATGGCAACGATAGAGAGAGGAAACTGTTAAGTGTCAGAGAGAGAGAGAGAGAGAGAGAGATATCCAGGGATGTTGTCAGGATGGCAGAAAAGAGGAGTGAAAATTAAACGTCAGGAAAACGAGAGAAGAGGACTGAGTGAGGCGAGAAGAAAGACAGTGAGTGTTAAGAAAGTGGGATTGGAAGTTAAAGAAAAGTCAGAGACAAACTGGAGTTGGATGACCGGAAGTTTAAGTGTGTGAATAAGGAGAGAGGAGACAAGTAAACAGGGAAGGCAGCCCGACTTTCACAGGACTGCCGAGCTCTGAGGCTAGCTGGTTATTGTAAAAAGCTTTCATGGTGTTACACCAACCTACCAATTATGATTTTAGCGAGTGAGTTAGCGCGTTGTGTTTATGATGTTTACTGTTCTGTTCAAAACAATGTTATTTATTTACATTGCTACTGCTGCTACTTTTTTATTGCTTTAGACGCTGCTGTCACTTCTTTTCCCCAAAGGACTTTATTCTTTTTCTCTTTTTTTTTTTAAGCCAAATAAGTGAAATAATGCAATGTCAACACGTGTTACCAAATACAGAGCAAGTCTGAAGAGAGCAAAAGCAAGTGAGAGATGGATTAGAAGAGAGCGAGCAGGGAGGTCGTACTAACTAACACAAAATATATATAAACACCTCAAATGTAGCTCTATGTGTAATGGAAGTAGTTAATCGTTTATATCCTGACGTCACACTAAACTGTACAGTGAGGATATGATTAGATTAGAGGGGATGTCTGTCTGTCCAGATGCTTTTTGTCACATCCGTCCATCCCTCCATCTGTCCACAGGTCGCCTGCAAGCTTGACAAACCTTGACAGTTCACACCAAAGGTGTCCACAACTAAATACGAAAGAGCGTTGTTGTTATTGTTATTGACTATTGTTATTGACCTTATAATTGATTACTCTCAGCTACGATATATATGAAATCTCTCTATAGCTAGTGGGAGTGGGGGGGGGTGCTGTACTATAGCAGTGTGTGTGTGTGTGTGTGTCATATACTGTACAGGGGGAGACTGGTGCACTAACACAAGACAGGAGCCAAGCAATAAAACCAGCTGGCTCATCCGTCTACTCAGTGAATGGACTCGCTGTGGGCCTGTATCAGGAAGTAAATCCAACGTAGTGGTGAACATGAGCCGCTGAACGTCCGGATAACTGGTGTCACACAGCTGCTTTACAACTGGCTCTGTTAACTCTGGGTTTTCCAACGCAGACATGAGTGTGTTCACGTGAAAGAGCTCTTAATCACAAATGTAACATCATCAATCCATGAGCAGAATACTTAATATGACACGAGATGGTCATTAGGTCATTATTGAGCGAGGTGAAACACAATTAGGGCTGCATAACTAATCAAAATTGTATTGAAATATGGTCTACTGCAATTTTCAAATCGCAGAAGGCACAATATGTGTTAATGTGTGTCAAAATATAATTTTAAATTAAATATTCTGGTGCTGTAGAGGCACTACACATCATATTCAACTTAAGAAAACATCTTTGTTTGCTACAGATCCCAACAAAAATCACACTATAATCGTTTTAATCTGCTTTTCAATGAAAATGGGAATAATGGTGTTAAAATGATCATTCCCTCTAATATCCCAAATCATATCGCAATTGCAATATCAGTCAAAATAATTAAAACAATTAGATATTTTTTCAAAATTGTTCAGACTTAAAATTCATCAAATCATCACACAACCAGAGTAGAAAAAGTAAGGCTTGATATAAGTAGGTTTAAGGTATTTTTTTTTAGCATTTGGCAGTGAAGTTAACCTGCACTATAGGTTACCATGGTGATCTACCCCGATTAAACGTGAGACAGCTTCGTGATGCCAGCAAACCCGAGTTTAGCTCAAAGATCAGCACACGTCTCTTCGTGATACAGGCCTTCTGGGCAGATGTGACGGTGAGCCGGCACAGCTCCGTTAGCTCAGCTCCGTTAGCTCAGCTCCGTTAGCTCAGCTCCTGTCTGGTTTAATCTAGAGAACTGATTTAGCTTCCAACAGTCGACAGGGACTTTTTTGTCGTTGGTCGTCCTGCCCTTGTAAAATCTGCAGGGCTGATCATGACATGATCTGCTCAGCCTCCCTGTTCAAACTCCTGTGTATATAGACCTGGATCTGGTGCTTAGCATCCATCAGCTGTGCTGCACTAGCCAGCACAGCCTGAGGTGTGTCCTCATTGGTGCAGTAGTTTCAATAAGAGACGGTGCAACCCACTCTGCACTCCCAACATTCACTGTTCAAACTCTGTACGTGTGTCTGAACACAAAGCTGGACCCAGTCTCCCACTGTCTCTCTGTTGTTAAGCTGTATTTTACAAACACACACACACACGCTCGGCCGTGCTTTTTGTGTGCATTTCCATCCAAACACCTGATTGGGTGACGGTGCCACACTACACCTCTGTGAAACCAATCAGGTCAGGTGTACTAAGAATGACTGTGTGTGTGTGTGTGTGTGTGTGTGTGTGTGTGTGTGTGTGTGTGTGTGTGTGTGTGTGTGTTTGTGTGTGTGTGTGTGTGTGTGCGCGCGCGCGCGTGCGGAAACAAAACATCTGATTACTAATCTACACACACACCAAATGTATAAAGTTATCCCGTTCTACACAGCAATGCTGGCTCCTGCCAATAGTGGCTTTATGTGTATATTAGCTCGCCAGGTTGCAGCCAGGGGTGTATAAAAACAGCTAGTTCATAGCGTGTACCTGCGCTGTGCCTTGGTACCGAGGGGGAGCTCATGTGTGAGTTTGTTGTAAACCCATCTGTAAGTAAACCAAATATCATTTTCACTATGCAGTCATTCAAACCATGTCAGCTTGCTTCGATGGGGATAAAAAAGCCTCCTGTACATACACAGATTTACGGATAAGCTGGAGTCAGCGACAGTGTGTTTTTCTTTTCGAGCCTCCTCCCTCCCAGTGTGATTTAAACATCACCGCCTTCAGCTAGTTCACAGAGAAAAGAGAGCGAGAGAGAGCAAGATATATGTTTTGAATGAGCTGACAAATATTTAAGGATTGTATTGGGGTCGGGGAGGGAGGTTAGACCGGGGTTTGTAGTTTGGGGGAGATACAGATCAATGCTGTAAAGTATATCAATTGCATGTTATTGTCACCGTTGTAACTGCCATTGTTTTGTTGTTTTTTGTTTGTTTTGTTTTTTTCTTCTAAGACAACGGTTGGTTGGGGCGGGGATGCACAAAACTTTATCCTTATTTATAATTTTTACACATATAGTTTGTATGTTTGTTTTGAAAATTATTGTGTACGTAGGAAAAGACACTTGTTTTTGCCTTCTTTTTTTTCAAAGAAAAATGTAAACTTTGCAATATTTTTTTTCACTTTGGACCCATCACTCGTCGTCGAGGAGGAGCTGTATCATTATTAGCCGACAGTGTTTGTTAGAAAACGTCCTGTTTCCCCTCATCCGTGTGTCTTTCTTTCAGTTAGCTGTGTGCGCGAGCAGAGAGAGCGTGTGTGATGTTTATTTGTCTACCAAAAGTCTTTATTGATGGTGATTATTATTATTATTAGCTTTTATTTTTGTCCGTTGTTTTTTTTTATTATTATGATTACTGTTTTTATTATTACTATTTTTGTTGTTACTATTATTATTATTATTATTATTATTCAGGGCAAAGATGACACCAAATTGAACAAAGAAATAAATAGGTGACCGTGCTTAGAGCTGGACGGGTTTCTTTTACTGGCGAGGTGGAGCAATCGTCTTTCTCACCGTTACGCTGTAGTGTCTGTCCACCTTATTTAAACCGCCACGTAAAGATAACCTCTGAACTGAAAGTCTAATAGTATTTTTTTATTATTATTATTATTATTATTATTATTATATATTGTTTTCCTTTGATCAGATATCATGATCGATTTCTTGTTACCCCAGTTTGGGTCATAAATTGTGTGCTGTTATTTAATTTCTTCTTCCTTATCCCTGCCCACTGCTTTGTTTTTTATTCTATTTTTTATTCCTTCTGGTTTGTCTGATGCTGTAGTAGTGAGCTGATTGGTCAAACACCAGAGTGTTTTTTTTGTTTTTTTCCTAATGCTGAGACTGTCGTGACTGATGTTGCACTTGTGATGGGTTTTATTTTGTTTTGTTTTGCGTTGCAGATTTTGGGATTGTTGTGCAGAGAGGAGAATATCGGGTGTTTTCCTTATTTTCTTTTTTAAGTCGCAGCAGTTATTTTTTATCAATCATAGATCTGTGACACAGAGCAAGAAAATGATTCAACAGTGTATTTTTTTCACTGATATTTATTTATTGGTCAATTGTATGTGTTTTTTTTTTTGGTTTATTTTGTTTTTATGTGTATTGCTTTTTTGTGGAGGGCAAACAGGACTCAAGGTAGAGGAGTATAGTCTCTCATTGGCGTTTTACATTGTGTACAGAAAGCTAAATATTGTATTCAACCATCACACTAACGTACAGTCTATAAAGTAACATAGAAACCGACGGCACAGTAAAGTGCACTGTTTTCTGGCTTTACTGTGACTGTCAGACTTATTTTGTTTACTGTTTACCCTCTCAAGAAGGCCCCAACAAACAAACTGCTCCTGGTTTTAAAGTCGCCACGGCATGGTGTATTTGAACTCTAGTGCTTTGCTAAATAACTCACAGTTAAAGCTTGTATTGTTTGAAACTTGGATGGTTTTTAATCTGAATGCCAGCTACAAAGCAGACTAGATTTGTGTATTTACGTTTAAGGTATTCCAGCTGATGATAACTACTACGATAGTGGACTGATTGGCTTGTTATTAACCTGCACTCCCCGTTAGCGAGGTGGGACACGCCTGCTGTGAGATATCATTGAGGTTTGTTGCTTGGTTTTTTTTCTAAATGCAGTCTAGATTGCATGACTTTGCTAGTCCGCAGGGTGGGGGGGAGGAGGAGTTGCAGTTCAAAAGGCTTCTTGTATGTACGACACCGTGGATTTATTGTCTCGACAGTTGTATCAATCGACACAGCTTTACTGCCTGTTTCCTTTTTTTGTTGTTTTCTCTTTTTGTTTTGTTTTTTGGCTGTATTTTATCTTCCCCCCTCCCCTTCCCCCCCAGTCTCATTTCAAACTGAATAAATGCCATTATATTGTGAATACCTCAGGATTTTTTTGGAGAAAAAAAACAATAAAACACTTAAAAATCAAATAAATAAATAAATAAAAACTCATAAAAAGTTGACGTGTCATGGTGGCATTTTTTTCTTTTCCAGCAGGGGGGGTTTTATACAGGTTCAAAGCAGTTGACCTTTATTCCCCAGTAAGGGTCAAGCTCCCCAGTATGTATGGATAGATAGATAATCTAATAAAAAAACAGAAACGTTATGTAAATTGTGGTATTATTAAAACACTGACGCCACTTAAAATCACGTTTAGTTTTCACCTGATACTTTATAATAGATACATGTTGTGTGTCCATCTTCGCCACAAAGAGCACTGTGCTTTACTGCCTTATATTTGATTCATGTTCAATTCTATAGGAGAATACCAACTATAATATAGATTAACATTACATTAATTATACAACTGTTTTCACAGGCTGTATATCAAGACTGTTCTCATTCCCAGGGCGTCAATACCGATGCTTTGTCACAGCTGTCGGCGTTAAATACCGCCGCACGCCGCACCCTTTAGTTAAAGGACCAGTGCGTAACATTTAGGGGGATCTATTGGCAGGAATGGAATATAATATTAATATGTTTTCTTGTGTATAATCACCTGATAACAATCGTTGTGTTTTCGTTACCTTAGAATGAGTTGTTTATATCCACGTAGGGAGCGGGTCCTCTTCACGGAGTCTGCCATGTTTCTACAGTATCCCAGAACGGAACTGTGTTAACTTTTCCTGCTTGGGACGGAGTCGAAAACGTTACTCGCTCCCGTCATCGCCGCTCTCTCTCTCTCTCTTGCTACACCACTCACTTCCCTCGTACACACACACACTCTACGCACTGGCTCCAGAGAGGGCCATTCGCATTTTCGCGTCGGCCACCGTAGCTCTCCAACACGCTTGGCACACGAGAGAGGCTTCAGTTGGTTGCAATCTCCTCAACTCACCGCTAGATGCCGCCAGATCCTACACACTGGACATTTAACTACAATGTAAACCCATCCGCGGCATCAGAAAACGCTCAGGGAAAGTGCTGTGGTGACGTAGTGCAAAGAGCGAAAAAGACACACAGGAGGCGAAGTGGATGGGTCCAACAAACACAGAGCTTTCATCCAGGAGACCGCTGTTTGTTTCCCGTGCATTAAGTTTCACTTTCACGTTACAATCAGCTGTTCATTCCTGTCCCATGTTCACAACGTCAAGACACATTTTCACTGTACAAATGTAATAGTTTTAAGCCCAACCATGTTGTTTTCCCTATACCTTACTGTTTTTTTTGCCTAAACCTAAGCAAGTGTTTTTGTTTACTTCACACCGTTGAGCACGTGTTTACTACGAGCGAAAAGTGACCGCAGAGGGGTCTGACAAAGCATCAGTATTTGACGAGCTGGGATGAGTATGTGTTAGTATAGCAATCCTCTTAACAAATAAACTAATAAGAACTTCACATGTAAAATCTGAGGCTATATTCTCAGACTACAAATATTCTCAAGTTTCATTTCATACTTTTGTTTTCCACGGGTATACATATACAAATGGTACTGAAACACTAAACATGCAGCTAAAAAAAAATTGCTCCAAATGTGGACACACTTCAGCTTGTAATGGACAGTTTTGTCCACAGCAGGGTGCACTATTCATTCAGAAACTTCAGGTTGGTGTAACAGAGGAAAAGCATGTGTAAGAAATGACAAATCCCTCCATAACAACCTTTTTTAAATCTTCTGTGTTTCAAATAATCCTTGAAGTATTGTAGCATCAGGTGTGATCGATGGAGTAGATCTGGACGGGAAGTATTGTGTTTCTGAGTGTCACTGAACTCCTCTCATTCATCTGAAATAACTTGGAACTTGGAAGGTAAAATATGCCTTGTATGCGCCAAACAGATATGTGCCCAAACTAGTCAGAATAGCAGACTTCTCTCTTCCTGCTACACTTTCCCCCTCAGTGACATTCAACACCATTACCTGCATAACATGACATGACATGACTTGACATGACTCTGCTGTTGCTCCTCGTTGAACGCTTACACAACAGATGATACATATTTTGTTTTATTATTTTGTAACTTGAAACACTTTTTATGATATCTACATTAAGCAGAAATAAATATGAACATCTGACTCTGAGGCCGTTACGAGGTGTGTGAGAGTTAGTTTCTCTGTCCTGAAGCGAGCTGCAGGAAGCTGCCTCGTATGTGGAGTGGTGTAACAGCAGACTGTGTGCCCTGTGGCGGCAGAAATGAACCAACAGGTTGACGACCGACTGAAACAACACAATCAGCTCAGTTTGTTTTCACAGTCTGCACGCGAAAATACTATAATAGAGTACGCTAACTGTTTACAGCAGAAATGTAAACACTGAATTTGCAAAACTCGTCTTAGGTGTGAACTGCCGAGGTGAGTTCAGGTAAAAATCCTGTTTTATCAAGTCACATAGGAGGAGAAGTCGGCAGCTCGGAGGAGGTAAAATGTGGAGTTTTGGGTAATGTGGCTTTTCAAAAGTAGCTGAATAGGATAATATGTCTTTAATATTTTGTTTATTCAGCTTATAGGAATACTGGTACTTACTCTACATAAACTATAGGAGAGATAGTTGGACCAAAAGTGGTTGAACATTTTTTCAACTCTTGACTCGAAACAATTATGACATGCCCATACAGTATGTACATTGAAAGCACTATTGGTTGTTAAAATCATTCCTCCTCCTTCGTACAATAATTCATTAATATTATTGTTTAGTATTTTAGTGTAATGTACTTGTGGACCATGAGAGTATTGTTAAAAGACAGTCTTGATATAGCTCACACTTTACTAGGCTACTCTATCAAAAAGAAAGCACACCTACGAGCCAAGTATACCTTTCTGTAAGGCAAGAATACTTAATTATACTTTTTTCTTAAGTATATCTTGATGAAAAGATTACGTACAAGTAGGCCTATAAGCCAAGTATACTTAGACTTTTCTATATACTTGTCAGTATGAGCCAAGTATACTTAGCTTTTTCTGTATATTTGTCAGTATTAGCCAAGTATACTTAGACTTTTCTGTATACTTGTCAGTATGAGCCAAGTATACTAATGTACAGTATACTTTTATTAAGTATATCTCTGATAAGTACATAAAATGTATACCTCCTATTTTAAGTTTAAAAGAAGTTTACTAATAGCACACTTGAATAAACTTCTTGTTGGTAATGGAAAGTTTGTTTTTATCTTCACCGACATGTCACCTGATCTACCTCTCTGAAACAACAGCATCAGAGCTCGGACTGAATCAACATTAATTAAAGGTTTATGTGTTTTACTGTTTTATTTCATTGCATACAGTCATAAAACACAGTAATACTTTGTAACGCTAACAGTGTGTGGGAGTCCTGGCTCTGTTTCATTCATGCTGCGACATGCTGCCCCTATATACGTTTCTATCAGCTCATCTCTGATGTGTGACAGATCGGCATCAGCAGGAGGAACCAGGGCTCCTCGGGGGTAATGACAGGGTTTGTAAAGAAACTTTACACCACCGCACTGCAAAAACACAACAATACACCACGCCTCCCTCCCTCCACCTCTTTCTGGAGATCTTTCTCTTTCTCTGTCTCCTCTCTCTGACCATATATGGTAGGAAATTAAACCAAACGCTCATTGGTGGATGGCTGCAGGTAGACATTTCCCCTTGTTTGGGATGTGTTGCAGTAAGTTTTTCTTTGCTTTATTAATGTTTTGCTGTCAATTAAATATAAGTTACTCTTTAATTTGTTTGTACAGAGAGAATACAACACCATAAGTGCAAAACCGTACTGTGGGAAACCAACTTATACTGACATTGGACCCATTGACTTGTCTCTAAAACCATTAAAACATAAATATATGAACATACTCTCACATTTTGCATTTTGCTTTACATATGTTTCCTCTCTGCACAGCCAGTAATGTGTTCTTCTGTGTCATATTTCCACATCAGACACATCAGCAGTGCCACACCCAGCTGCTCCTGTTGCAGGTACAGACGAGGCTCTGCATTCCTACACACACACACACGCACACACACACACACACACACACACACACACACACACACACACTCTCAACACTATCTGCCCAGATGCTCCATCAGATGATCACTGACTCTATATAAACATATCTCAACATACTTTACTCCTTTAGAATAAGAGTATAGCAAGTGTCTTGTTTCCATTTTAATAAGGTTTTATTAAGTTTATCAAGGTGCAAATTTTACACTTCCAGATATATCTGAAAGAAAAAATATGAAAATAAAAAAATATTTGGAAAGCTATGTGCAGATTTTTATTCAGAATAGTGCTGCAGCTAACTGCCATTTTTGTTAATGATAAATCAGTTTATTATTCATGACAAATGTCCCAAGAGCCGGAGGTTAGGGCTGGGCAATATGACGATATATATATCGTCAAAACTATATAAAAATATCTATCGTATATATGTTTGTATATCATTTCTATCATTATTTTATTCACACAGAAGTACAAAAAAATAAGCTTTCCCATGTGGTTATTTCATATAAAGTACTTATTTATTGAATTACCAGAAAACATGCAATATTGTTATATACAGTATATCATTATCGAGATATGAAATTACCTATATTGTGATAAAAGATTTGAGCCATATCGCCCAGCCCTACCCGAGGCGACTCTTTAGATTGTTTTTTTTTCCAACCAAACCTCCAAAACCTAAAGATATTTAATTTGATATACAACGTCTGAAGATGTAAACAAAGAATGTTATTATATGTGATATTTTTTGGTTAATACATGATTTAAACTATTAATCAATGATCAAAATAGTTGCTGATTAATTTTACGTCGATAGACATAGTCTATCTTTAGTATCTAAAACTTTAATTGGCTTCATCTCCCTCAATTAAACCTGCAGTAGGCAGAATATTTTTGGCATCATTGGGCAAAAAATCCATAATAACCTTTCAGCATATTGTAATTCAAGTGTTCTGAGAGAAAACTAAACTTCTGCACCTCCTCATGGCTCTGTTTTCAGGCTTTAAAAAACTTTGACCAATCACAGGTCATTTCAGAGAGAGAGAGCGTTCCTATTGGCTGTGCTCCTGGTGGTGGGCGGTGCTTGGTATTTCCTCAACTTGGTCTCAACATGGCTGCCGGGTCACAAACTTTCTCATTTTACAGCTAAACAGTACACTATAAGATGATTCTGAAAACATTTGAGGAGAGAAATAGTATACTTCTGTGTGAATAAAATAATTGAAAAATGAAAAGTACTGAGTATTTTGTCATTTTAAAAACTTGAGTGCAAAACGAGGAGATTGAGAGTGATTGACAGCTGCCCAGAGATAAGATAAGATAAGATAAGATAAGATAAGATATACTTTTATTGTCCCCGTGGGGACATTTTTCCTGGACTCCGTCCAACTGCAGTTACAAACACTAAATTAAAACAACATCAACAACAATAGAAAACAATTCCACACAAGACAGGGAAACAGTTTCACAGAAACAGATGTTTCAACACATACACAGTCCACGTACATAATGACACATACTATCACACACACCATGGCAATAGCCCAATATTACACGGATGCAACATATTGTACTGTCCCTATTTAACATATTGCACTGTCTAACCATATTGCACTGTCATTATGATAGCTTCATGTTACGAGTTGTTGAGAAGTTTAATAGACATCGGCAAGAATGAATGTTTGTAACGGTTCAATCTGCACCGTGGGACTCTATATCTCCTGCCAGAAGGTAAAAGTTGGTACTCCTGGTGTAAGATGTGAGTTGGGTCTTGACACAAAGATGGCATGGCTCCAGTTCGGCTCCGATTGGTTGTTTTCCTCCGGTCTCTGAAATCCTGCAGATGCCATTAGGAGCACCGGAGGACACAGAGGACACAGAGGACACAAAGGCACATGATTTTTTTCAGATTACCTGTCTCATGCACTATACTGTCAGGATATAGTTTTATAAAAATAACTTTTTTAAATCATATTTGCTCCATTTCTACCCACTGCAGCTTTAAGTGTCTCCTTTTTGATTGATTCAGAGGTGCCTTTTTGCAGCGACAACTCATTCCTCCAGGTTTTTACGTGTAGCTCTTGAACGCACCGCGGTGAGGAGGAGGAGGAGGAGGAAGAGGAAGAGGAGGGGCGTTTCTAATTTACCTGAGGAAACTAGAACTGGGCGGATTAAAGGTGCAGTCCGGTCCATCCCCGCAGAGCCACGCCTGAGCTGCGAGCAGCTGGACCGCATGACAGAGACACAGAAGAGACTGAAGAGACACAGAGAGACACACAGAGACACACAGAGACACACAGACTGAAGACTGAAGAGGCTTTTTATCACTGAGTTGCTTCTGCTTTAGTGGACAAAGTGTCGTCGAGCTGCTGCTGCAAACACGGACACAAACACACCTGCTGAGCTCACCTACAGTGCCTGCAGCTGAAAACCAGGTGTGTTCTCACTTTTTATTATTATATATATATATATATATATGTAGAGAGAGAGAGAGAGAGCTGGGTGGTATTAATGTGTCTTCAGCAGGTGGGAGTGCTTATAAACTGTTGTGCATTTAACATTTTAGAGTTTAGAGAAGAAAAGGAGTTTTATTTAAAAAAAAAAAAAAAAAAATTCAGGTATGAATGTGTTTGTTTGCTCAGATGCTCAGGTGTGGTCATCAGGCGACACACAGGAGCCCTTTAAACCTGCGCATGCTCAGTTATCACCTCTAAATAAGTGTATTATATGTTGTGCATTATATAGGCTAAACCTTCTAATAGGACTTTTAGCTGAGTCAAGACTGTTGTGACATTAACTTACAGCTTCTCTTTATGATGCTCACAAGACAAACGACTATAACCAGTCATATTTTCTACAAGGAATATAAAATGTATGCAAAGATTGCTTTCAAACAGGTTGATAAACTTTGTTTAATTTTAAATTAAAGGTTAAATAAACTTATGTTTAGTTACCTAAAACACACAATATGAACACACAACTTTTAATCTTAAATTTGCATGTTTTCTTTATGCACAAGGCTGGAAATAATAATAATAATAATAAATACTGTTATGTTAAGTTTACCTGTATGAACACACTACTTTTAATTTTAAATTTGCAAGTTGTCTTTATGCACCAGGCAGGAAATAATAATAAATACTGTTATGTTAAGTTTACCTGTATGAACACACTACTTTTAATTTTAAATTTGCAAGTTGTCTTTACCAGGCAGAAATAATAATTAAAACTGTTATGTTAAGTTTACCTGCATGAACACACAACTTTTAATCTTAAATTTGCAAGTTGTCTTTATGCACCAGGCAGGAAATAATAATAAATACTGTTATGTTAAGTTAACTTGTATGAACACACAACTTTTAATCTTAAATTTGCAAGTTGTCTTTATGTACCAGGCTGGAAATAAAAATAATAAATACCGTTCTGTTAAGTTTACCTGTATGAACACACAACTTTTAATCTTAAATATGCATGTTTTCTTTATGCACCAGGCAGGAAATAATAATAAATACTGTTATGTTAAGTTTACTTGTATGAACACACAACTTTTAATCTTAAATTTGCATGTTTTCTTTATGTACCAGGGAGGAAATAATAATAATAGATACTGTTATGTTAAGTTTACTTGTATGAACACACAACTTCTAATGTTAAATTTTAGGACTGGTTGCATGTTTCCTTTAGCCTATTTACTAGAAAATAATAATAATAATATGCACAGTGACCTAACACGACTGGAAAAACATGCTGTGGTTTGAAAATTCATGTTTTCACCTCAGGTTTTCACTGTTTAGACTTAAGCTTATGTCCTATTTACCTAGTTTGCATCCTGCAGTGTACTTTTGTCTCGTTGTTTGTCAGGTGAGCATGAGATGATCTCTTTTTTTTCATAAAACAAACTGCACACACCCTGCTGCTGCTGCTGCTGCTGCTGCTGCTGCTGCGTGTCGAACCCTCAGGATACAGAATTGACAGGCTGTCACAAAAGAGGACTTGGCTTTATGGTGGTGATGAGGATTTATTTATGTCTGACAAGATAAGATCATTTCAACTAGGGCGTATTTCTACTTCACGAGTTGAAAAAATAGTTTGCTGATGAAAGTAGTCTTCCTCTTTTTGGTTCAGCCCGGAAATTGAACGGCTCTGCCACATCTGGAGCTCTCTTTTAATTCTGCTCTCATCACCTTTTTATACATGAAGTCAAACACAAACATCTTGTTACGCTTTTCATCTTCAGCGTGCATACAGAGCAGCTTCCTACCCATTAGGGCTGCACAGTTAATCGAATATTAATATCACGATTTTGGCTTCCCACAATTAAATGAACATGATTGACTGCGATGTTTAAAATGCGTGCTCCGTTCTGGCTTCACTTTTGGGGAGCTGTCATGCCCATAGACCTGTAAATAAGAAGTGGACGTAGTCACCATGACGTCACCTACAGTATTTGTTTGTGGACTACCGTTTTGAAGCCTCGAGTTTAGCATTTTGGTTGTCACCATCTTGGTTTTTGGTCGTCACCATCTTGGTTTTTGGCCGTCGCCCTCTTGGGTTTTTGGCCGTCATCCTCTTGGTTTTTGGCCGTCGCCCTCTTGCGTTTTGGCCGTCGCCATCTTGGTTTTTGGCCATCGCCCTCTTTTGTTTTCGTGGTTTTTGGTCGTTGCCCTCTTGCCATCATCGCCCTCTTGCCATTGTCGTCCTCTTGGTTTTTGGCCGTCGCCATCTTGGTTTTTGGTCATCGACCTCTTGGTTTTCTTGGTTTTTGGCCGTTGCCTTCTTGCCGTCGTCGCCCTCTTGGTTTTTTGTCGTCGCCCTCTTGGTTTTTGGCTGTCGCCTCTTGGTTTGTGCAAGGCCTATTGAAGGAGGCTGGGTCACGCTTCATCAACACGTCGTATCTTTGGGGTACAACACATGCGCAGTAAAATCTGGTCTGCACTCGCTGAAATTGAGCCAATCGCAACACACGACCGCAGCTTCAGGTGCATGTGTTATACCCCAAGACCCGTGTCCGCCCATGTACCAGCCTCCTTCAATAGGCGCTGGGTCTGTGTCCATCGGCAATTTGGTTTTAAGCCGTTGCCATCTTGGGTTTTCTGCAGCAGTGTGACACAAGAGGGTGGAGCCAACTACAACCGAATGCTGAATTTTATGCTATAATTAACTTTCATAAACTGAAAACACACTGTGAAAGGGTTAAAGTTGTAAGACAAAAACACAGACAACTCCCAAGCCCAAAAGTTTTGGCCAAATTCTGCTTCTAAGAGATGCACTGTGAATAAGGACCAGTGTTATTTTGATGCAGAGATTTGTAAATTAGCAGAAATGTAACCCAACATGGAAGAGAATGCAGTGCTCTATTTATTTAAATGTGAAATGCAATAAGAATATTTTGTTTGTAAATAATGGTGATCTCAATACTGATCAAAATAATCGTGATTATCATTTTGGCCGTAATCGTGCAGCCCTACTACCCATCCACCCACATTAAAGCGATCTAAGAAACATCTTCTCATTCACTGTCCTGTCAGTGCCACAGCGGTGTCGACATCTCTTATCAGTCCCTCGTACCAGCAGCCGGGCTGCAGATGGCCCGGCTCGTGCTCTCTCTGTTGGGTGAGCGCCATGGGAGCCCGGGTAAAGCCGGGATTGACTGGCAGCCAAGAACAGGCGAGAGCAGGAGATGCTGTAGAAAGAGTGCACGATAAGACCAAAGAACAGGAGACGCAGATTACAACAGGTCCATGCAGACAATAGGTGTTGTAAGGTTAACAAGGTGATTCTTGTTCCAGACATGGTTAAATAGTCTTCACATGAAACCCTCCCAGTATTCATCCTGAGGCTATAGGGATGTGTTGGTTACTCTGAATTTGAGTGGATGTGAAGATTTGAGTCATTTTGAGCCACAAAGTGTCAAAATGTGCAGAGGCAGAGTTTGTGCAACTTCCTGAGGAAGTTAGCCCATGGATAGCTTCAACAGTGAAGCCACATACATGTGAATGTCACAAGTTTTCTGTGTGGCTTCAGCCTGAGGTGATGCATTCAGGACCTTGTATACTTGCCGTAAATACATGATGCGCTTCTCTGACCTCTGCTGCAGTTTTGATTTTAGTGCTACATGATAAAACCAGAAGAATGTGACTGTGTGTTCCTCTTCCTCTTCTTCCTCGTCCTCCCCCCACTGATGTTCAAGAGTCTGAGCACATAATGAACTTAAGAGAGACACAGATGACACCTTGTGTACTGATCCCTTTATCCCTCGCTCCTTAAACACACACACACACACACACACACACACACACACACACACACACACACACACACGATCAGCTGTTTTTTCATCATCTATCCTCTACTGGAGACGAGGCAGCTGCTCCAAACTGCTACTGCTCTACAAATATTCATATATAAACATTTGAGTATTTGCATTAATAATACCGCCTTTGATTGAGAAGAGAAAATGTTTGCTTGGTTTTAATTTACAGTAATTTCCTAATTTAATAATTATATTCCGCTATTTCCCAATAGCTGGTAATTTATTTAATACATTTCCAGGAAACGAATACAAAGTTAATTGATATGCTTTATTTCCATGTCTGCTGATAAATAGATAATAATTAGCAAATAAATTATTTGAAATTTCTTTAAAAAAAACTCCCTGAATCATTACATTAGCTACCAGGTTACATTTGTGTAGACAATAAGTCACACAATGGTGAGATTTGTGCCTGATCAGAAGTGTCTTCTATTAGTTTTGGTTTTCCACCTCCGATGAAGAGCAGCACACAGCCGTTTCTCAAGCCTAAGGGCCCTATTTTAATGATTATATGCTATTGTAGCATATAATTATTAAATAGTGTTTATAATAAAGTAATTTTTGATAAATTGAGGTAAATATTGGGGTAATTTGGCAGTAATTCAAAAGAAATTTCAAATAGGTTACTTGCTAATTATCACCTAACTACAATGAAATTTGCGGACCTGTAAAATGACGTTTGAGGAGTTTTCCTTATTCAGACCCAGGGTCTAATGATAGAGGGTGTCGAGTGCTGCATAGATTACAAAACTTTGTGTTTTTCAGGCTCGATGAATGAAATTGACTTGACTTGCACGGCAGTTAGATTCTTGCAATGTCACCCAATCATGTGAGAATCGTGGCGGGATCACATATCACACGAAACATAATGATTTGTAGGACCCTCTTGAAAATGAGATGATGCATCTCAATGGGTTTATAAACAATACAACAAATGAGTGAAAGCAGAATGGAGTAGGGCAGCACAATTAATCGAATATTAATCGCAATCACAATTTTGGCTTCCTGCAATTAAACGAACATGATCGCCTGCGATATTGACGTTTAAAATATGCGTTCTGCTTAGAAAACGCTGCTGCATATCAAATCAAGCGCTTCCTAAACTAACAACTAACAACCAGCAATCAAGATGTTTTGGCTTCACTTTTGGGCATAGATATCATCTATACAATCAATGTGTTTATGATTAGATTAAAAATAAGAGCATAATTGATTATCTAGCTCTTATTGTTGCTAACAAAGGGGTAGGGTGAATATTCCTGTGTTTTCTTATATTGCAATATATATATATATATATATAAATATAGAAGAAAAAACATTGCAATGTCAGTTTTTTCCAACATCGTGCAGCTCTAATTTGTACATTAACAGGGATATAGCACAACGTGGAAGTGAAAGCAGTGCTCTGTTTATTTTAATGTGAACATGCAATAAAAATGTTGTCGATAAATTCAATGAATAATCGTGATATCAGTATTGATCGAAATAATCGTGATTATCATTTTGGCCATGATCATGCAGCCCTAGAATGGAGGTGATGGACTTTATCTTTTTGAGGGTATTTTTTTAGTCATCTCCAGGGCGTGGTTGGGGAATAATGACATTTCTGTCTCTGCCCAGACTTGCTCCCGACATTCCTCCCTTCCTCTCTGACTGCAGAGCATCCCTCCACCGACCGACACCGGGACTTTTACATAACTAACACTGCCAGAGGCTTTAAATTTAGCTCAGAGCCACCCTCACTGTCCTGAAGCTGAATATATATATGTAACAGCTGCACATTTACATTACCTGTGGCGGAAATTGCGACTCTAAACAGAGGGTTGTGGATAATGAGGAGTGGGAGAAGTGATCGGGAATTTGTGGAATTCTGTGTAATGAGCTGGTGAGGAAGGAATGTGGGTCAGACTGGGAATAAAGGATGGACAGGTGGAAATGTGGAGAGTCGTACTGTAGAGCTCAGGTGAAACTAATTGTTTTGTCTGACTGTGTTGAGACGCATGAATACACCGGCAAGGACTGAAATGAAACTTTATGGTATTTATCCTCAGATCATAAAGTAACATAACATTTGTATTGCTAATGCTACAGCGAGTTTTTACCATTATCTCTACATGTGTCTGCTCTGTTCGGTTTATAGGTCACAGTTAAAGAGATGGCATGCTCATAATAATGCAGTGAAACATGAAACGACAGCTGCTGCGGTGGTAATGTGCCCAAACCTGTGCTATAACTCCTGTTAAGCTTCAGACAGAGCAGCACATTTCATCGCCTTGAAGAGTTCATGGTGGTTCACACACATCAGTTAAATATTTATGTGTAAAGTTTTTGCTAAAACTCAACACATACTTGTTATCACACACGATGAGTGACAGTGTAGTCGCGTGACAAGCAGCGATGACAGACGCGGTTGTAGTTTCAGGACAAAGTGTACTTTACTTCTTACACATGGTATTTACACAAAGGTATTTATACTTTTCTGTCTCCCTTCTGTGCTGCACCCGATTTGACTGTTTATCAGGCCATTAAATAGGCGTTATCAGTCACTATAAGCACCATAGATGTGGGTCAGTAGGGGCCTACTACACCTACTACGTTGTAACAGTGGAAGTGAAACTTAAAAGCAACATTTTCTAACATACAACAAACAAACTGAAACGTCACCTTTTGAACACAAACAAAAAGGCTTCTTTAGGTTTAGGCAACAAAACTACAACATCTCTAAGTTTAGGCAACAAAACTACAACTTCTTTAGGTTTAGGCAACAAAACTACCTGAATCGGAAGTGCTAAAATGCTAACTCATTTCCGGGTTTTAGGACTCCATTTATTTTGAGCTTGGGCTTCTTTTGTGTTGTTTTTATGTATGTGTATATACTGTATATGTATGTATGTGGTGGTCAGTGTTGGTTGATGGGATGGGAGCGCTGTAATTTCCATGTTTTTATGGATTTATAACTTGAAATTTGTTGGTGAAGAGGCAAAAAACAATTTGTTCAAGAAATGCAAAATGGTAGAAAATGTGAAACTGAAATGGGCGTGGCAAATACTGATGGCATACAGTGAGAAATGTTCCTCTCCTTCAAACGAAAATATTTAGTTTAGCTCTCTTTCAAAGGTCAGATTCCTCAAAATGGTGATTTTAAAATGTCCTCTTGCTCTGTCCTGAAGCTACCATGACGGACGCAGACAAGTTCCTGTATGGGGACCGCAGCGGGGGGGGCAACCCTATGGCCCAGGCCGACTGGGCCACCAAGAAGCTGGTGTGGGTCCCCTCTGAGAAGCTGGGCTTCGAGGCCGGCTCCGTCAAGGAGGAGCAGGGAGAGGAGTGTTTGGTGGAGCTGACGGACTCGGGCAAGAAGGTGAACGTGAAGGATTTCTCTTTTGAGTCTGAATTTGTTCTTTCGTTGTTGAATACCGTCCTGAACAGACCAACCAGCATTTTCATTTGATTAATGATGTCATTGATTGTCGATTAATCATTAATCGGGTGTCTTGTTTCTGTAAATCTCAGGTGAAGATCAACAAGGATGACATTCAGAAGATGAACCCACCCAAGTTCAACAAGGTGGAGGACATGGCAGAGCTCACCTGCCTGAACGAGGCCTCCGTGCTGCACAACCTCAAGGAGAGATACTACTCTGGACTCATCTATGTGAGTCTGAGTGGATGCACGTGTCTTATATATTCTAATCTCATTATTGTGTGCACTCATGTGACTGGTTGCATTAACACTCCTCTCTCTGACAGTAATTATCTTCTGTCTTACTCAGACGTACTCCGGTCTCTTCTGTGTGGTGGTCAACCCGTACAAGTACCTGCCCATCTACTCTGAGGACATTGTGAACATGTACAAGGGCAAGAAGAGACATGAGATGCCCCCTCACATCTATGCCATCACAGACACGGCCTACAGGAGCATGATGCAGGGTACCACTGTGTTTGTATACACTGATATGTCCATGCACACTTAATGAATACATATTTTATGCTAAAACACATCAGAAAATAGTGAATATGTCCATCACTATTTCCCAAAGTGACTTCTTTAAATTGCTTTTTTTTTGTTTGTCCATCAGGCCAAAACTCAAAGATATTAAATTCACAATAAACAAAGAAAAGAAACACATTTGAGTAACTGCATCCAGAGAATTGATTCATCAATTTTATTAATTAATTTCAGCCCGACATGACTCACGTCACAGAAAATGCAGAGATAAACACATGACATGCCGTATTATTACTGAGCTTCTCTTCTTCTCTTCTTTGTGTTCCTCTCAGATCGTGAAGACCAGTCCATCCTCTGCACGTAGGTCACTCCGTCCTCTTGGTACCTTCACATTAACTTAGTCTAGAACAGTGTACAGTCTTTTTCTTCAGTGATCCCTCCTTTTTTGTGCAGATTCATATAGACGGTGTCTGTTGGTTGTAGCATCAAGTTTGACTTTTGTTTTCCCTTCAAGACCCTGTTGACTCGAGTCAAATTGAGAGCAATTGAGATGCATTTTTCTTGACAAAACAATCTCAGCTCCAGCTTTATTTAGTGGCAGTCTGGGAGCTTTGGGTCCTATCACATGGTCGTTATCAGCAGATTAAATTTGACAGGTTGTCATGGAATTGTAGATGTTAAAGCAGCAGTGGGTAGAAATGGAGCAAATATGGCTGGACCCTCAGAAGCCCTCCCCTGCGCCGCCCCTGTTTTTAATGCCTTAGGATCATGATGTTCAGTATACTGACCCCTCTGATTGATACACATTATGTGTCTTTTTTTCTGCAGTGGGGAATCAGGAGCAGGGAAAACAGAAAATACCAAGAAAGTTATTCAGTATCTTGCCCATGTTGCATCATCTTTCAAGTCCAAGAAAGACCAGGTCAGTAAAAACTTCTCCTTTCTTCCTGATGGTTTGTCCGAAGATTTGGAAAGACGCGGATGGAAACTCCCTTTTTATTTTTCCTCATGTTTCCTGCTCGTTCTTTCCCCTCTGTTATTCCCCATCAGTCCATCTCTAATAAAATGCCGTCTACCTGAGCGAGATGTGCGGCGACTACTGTACATTCCTCTTTCAGGCCTCGACGTGCCCGCCTCACCTCTCTGAGTCAAACTGAAGCAGATGTGAATGTGTGTGTCTACTTGTACTTGAAGTTTTTACAAGAAATGTTTGGTAAATGACTTCTTCATGATTCATCAGGTGACACCAGGTTCAGTCATGTAATGTGTGTGTGCTGAAGTTGGTCTCAAATGTGTTGAACTCTCTCCTTTTTCACCTCTTCTCCAGGGCAGCGCAGTTTTGTCACATGTGAGTTCATCTCTCTGACTCCATACGCATGGTGTCTGACTGTTTATGCACATGCACTACTCTACTAACGGGAAACGTTTTATTGTCTTTATCTGGGGTTTTGAAGGAAATGCATTCAAATATTACTTAAATATGTAGTCTGTGGCTTTAAAGGAATAGTTGGACATTTTGAGGATCAGCTTACTCATTTTTCTTACTGAGAGTTAATCGTTAATAGATAGATAGATAGATAGATGGACTTTATTGATGCCCAAGGGGAAATTGAGGTGTTACAGCAGCATTTTACATACATCACAAAAACGTGCATCACCCGTTTCCAGTCTTTATGCTAAGCTAAGCTTCTCATAAATATGAGCTCAATAGTTTCTTTTAAAATGCAAAAACAAGTTTTACATCCATAGAGATGTGGGTGTGGGTTTAGACGATAAAGAGATATATTTACTCAACAATTATCACCTTGTGGCGGTGAACTGCTCAGCGACGCAGCAGAGTAGTAACCTTATCTGAGCTTTGTCTCCAGTACACCTCGGTGTGTGTCTGTAGTTTTAAAGCCGTA
>CAKAKR010038043.1:0-98737 GCA_916700685.1 Adelosebastes latens
AGGAAGGAAGGAAGGAAGGAAGGAAGGAAGGAAGGAAAGGGAAAATTTGAGGAAGATTTGAGGGGAAAAAAGATGAATGTAGGGGAAGTAGGAATACATATAGAAGGGAAATACGAGATGAAAAGCAGTATGTGAGAGGGGATTTGAGGATGAAACCAGTAAAAAAAGAAAATTAAGATGAGGGATGGGAGGATAAAAGATAGGCACAGTGGAGTAAAGTTGATGACAATGCACTATAAAGTAGCCTAGATAAATGGCCGTCCTCAAGGACTGTCAGTGATAAGAGTGTGTGTGTGCGTGTCAGCGTTGGTACGTACCCCGCGGATTAAGGAGACAGAATCTTGAATATGTTTCCTGTTGATCTCATTCAGTTCCCTGCAGAGAGAGAGAGAGGAAGAGGAAGAGAAAAAGAAAGAAAAAGACATGAATGATGAAAAGACATGTGAATCAAAATAGGGTCAGACAGCCCAAATATCCAATAAACATCAAGCTCATTACGTCTCAGCCTTGTCTTTGTCGCGGGTCTTGGCATCGCTGATGCTGTTTTGCCGCTTCCTGTCCAGGATTTTCTGGAGATCTTTCTTCTCCCTGCAAACACAATTACATCACAACATTACGGACAAAGACAAATTGCAAATTTTGTAGGGAACTTTTACATTTTTTGTGAATGTTATTAAAAAACCTAAACGCTTGTGGAAAGGCCAACATCCGGGAATCAAAGTCACATGGTGCAAAAAGGGAAGAAAGACACTTTAAAATCAATATAACACTACAGCTGTGTCTCAATTCGGATACTTCCGTTAGTACACTTCCATGTAGTACACTGTGCACACTATTTTATGGAGTTTGAAAAAGGTTGGTGGCCCCTCCCCTTCCGCTACGTAGCAAAGATGGCGACCATAGAGGGTGAGAAGTGTCCAATGTTCCACACTCAACGTTTTGAGTAAAACATCCGGGTACTTAGAGCGCACTGCATTCCGCCATACTTCTCAGTGTGAACGCATTCATGCACTCAAAACAGCATGTGTAAGTACGTAAGTGAGACACAGCATAAGGCATTATGGCAAAAAGCAAACTTAAAGGTGCAGTGTGTAGGATCTGGCAGCTTCTAGCAGTGAGGTTGCAGATTGCAACCAGGTGAAACTTCTCCCGTGTGCCAAGTATGTAGGAGAAACACAGTTGCCATAGCAAAAACGTGAAAATACAAATGGCCCTATCTAGAGCCAGTGTTTGGTTTGTCCGTTCTGGGCTACTGTAGAAACATGGCCGCCGGCTCCGTGAAGAGGACCCGCTCCGTATGTAGATATAAACGGCTCATTCTAAGGTCACAAAAACACAACGATTCTCATTTTCAGGTGATTATACACTAAAGAAAACATACTTCTGCCAATAGATCCCGCCAAATGCTACATACTGTTCCCTTAGTTATACCATAATAATAACTAAGAAGCAGAAAGTCACTCCGGCAGTGACTTCTGGGTCCTTTCCCAACTTTTCCTATTTGTCCGTACAAGGTGAAACAGCTACATGTACACTTACTTCTCGCACGTCTCCTTGAGCTTCTTCAGCTGAGCTGCTTGGCATTCAAGGGCCGTCTCCTTTAGCTTCTGGAAGGCCTAAAAAACACACCGCAGCAGACGACGACCTGTCAGCGGATCACTGTGTAGATGTACCGAAGTGCCACAAAGTTCCTTAGAGGTCGGCTAATGATGAACTCTGTGTGTGTGTGTGGGTATATTTAAGAATTCATGGGAGGGATGCAGTGTTATTCCAAGTGTGTCACCTTGAGTATGCATAAGTGTGCAAAGATCGGGGGAGTGCATTGTCTCTTTTCATACATAGGTGTGTGTGTTGTTACCTCCTGCAGGTGTATTTGTTGCTTCTGTCTCTCCGGGGAGTGAAGCTGCTGACGGAGCTTCAGCAGTTCTTGCAGCTGCCACTCCCTCAGCTGGACCGTCTGCTTCTCGACCTCCTGATCCAACTCCGTCAGCTCGCGCTGCACCGGCTCATGGGGCTCGCTGAACACACACAATGAGGTCAGGTTAAGTCAGCCAGTTTAGTTCCATCTATCTATCCAGATATTTCACCATATCCTTTCCTCCTTCCCCCTCCCTCATTTACAGGTACTTGTTGAGATTTTCCCCACTGTTCTCCCTTTATACACCCCATAAATCCATCCATCCCTACTTTCTCTTGATGCTGCGTTTGAGGTGCTTCTCCATCTGGCTGCGTTTCCTCTGGGTGTCAGATTCAAGCTGGCTGCTCCGACTCTTCTGCTCCTTACTCAGATTCCAAACCTACAAACATGCACAATTTTTTTTTACTTTTTTGCAGTGCACAAGAAAAAAGAAGTGATTTTTTTTCTGCATCTAGTGCCGACTTTTCACATCCAGTTTCTATGCAGAGCTGAAAAATTCCAGAGTGTTTCCATTCTGTTAGGCGTCCGTCAGTGAGCGTACCTTCTTGAGGTGTTTCTTGCGCATCTCTTTCAGTTCTTTGCTCTGTTTCTTTATCAGCTTCTGGTAGTTCTTCTGCTGCTTCAACTCCTCTATAGACTGGGACTGGACGTCTGAGAGACATAAAAATATCATCAGTGTAAATCTTGCTGACAACTAGCCGTCCCTAGCTTGTCCAACTTAAGCTCTATGTGACACACAAATGATTTCACTAGTTTCTGTGTGGGGATGAATGTGCTGGAATGACCTTACCTGCCAGAACAGAGGCTATGAGGTCTTCCTTCGGACTTTGTGCTACACACACAATAACGCACAGACACACAAAGAAGTACAGGAGGAGAAGCACACAGACAGTATGTGTGAAATGGATGATGAGGAACCAAGCGTGCATGGCTTTAGTTTATCACATAAATTAAGTTACATTTTCAAAAAGACTTTAAAGGGCCAGTGTGTAGGGTTTAGGGCAGGGGTCTGCAAACTGCGGCTCCGCAGCCAAATGTGGCTCTTTAGCCCCTCTCCAGTGGCTCCATGTGAATTTTTTTAAAAATTAGTGGAAATTAATAACTGTTTTTTTGTTTACATTTTCATTTTTATTTATCATTGTTGTAGGTTTAATGTACGACGGTACGACACAGTATTAGGGCCACATTGAGGAAAAAAGGTAAATCTGAGATTTCGAGAAGAAAGTCATAATATTACGGGAATAAAGTCATAATATTACGAGAAAAAAAAATGTAATATTATGAGAATAAAGTCATAGGTTTATGAGAAAAAAGTCGTAGTATTATGAGAATAAAGTCATAATATTATAAAATAGTAATTTTACGTGTTATTTTCTTTTTTTCTCGTAAAGTTATGACTTTATTCTCGAAATCTCAGATGTTTTTTCCCTCAATGTGGCCCCTAATACTCCGTAGTACATTTGCACTTTGGCCCTCACTGCATTAGACTTATATACTATTTACTTAGACTATAAACTGTGTTACCTTCATCACAATGCTCAAATGTTTTGCGTCTCCAGACAGATTTTTGATTTATTTATTTTTTTGCCTAAAATGGCTCCTTTGATAGTAAAGGTTACTGACCGCTGATTTAGGGGGATCTATGAGCAGAAATGGAATATTAATACTGTAAGTATGTTTTCTTTAGTGTATAATCACCTGAAAATACAATTTTTTGCATTTTTGTTGCCTTAGAATGTGCCCTTCATGTCTACATACGGAGCGGGTCCTCTTCACGGAGCCGGCCGCCATGTTTCTACAGTAGCCCAGAACGGACAAACCAAACACTGGCTCTAGAGAGAGCCATTTGCGTTTTCACATCGGCCATCGTAGAAGTTTTTCTTGGTTGTAATCTGCAACCTCACCGCTCCATGTCGCCAGATCCCCACACACTGCACCTTTAAGTTTTAATTCATGTAAAGTTGACTTTTTGGGAGATGCATGATTTTCACAACAGAGTGAAAAAAATATTATTTCACTTGTTGAAGTGAAAAGATCTTATAAAAAAAGATTGCAATGAATATTTGTGCAGTGAAGACACACACGGACATGTTACGTTAGCTAACGTTTGCATATAGTACACCTCCTTGCAGCAGGCTGATGCAAATATACACGGGAGGTAGGCAGACTGAGCAACCTTTTGATTGCTAAACCCACCACCCTAAGGCAGGTGCAGTCGACCTGTTTTCTGTGTTGTCAAAAAGTAAACGGACTGGTAACGTTAAAATGGATTACACCTAGAATCTTATGCAATACTGACAACGGTAAATTAAAGGCATCAATCATTGAAAGTGATTCCAATGATCAATCTAACGTTCTTGACATTAGTGTAACACCCTTTCATAAGTGCAGCTAAATGACAGATGTGTGTGTTTGCGTGTGTTACATGTAGACGATATTTGTGGCTGTGTATGGAGAGGTCTCTACCCGGTGCAGGTAATTTGATGATGTCAGGGGCTTCATCCAATGGGCAGGGAGGGGGGGTGTGGAAGGGGGAGGGGAGTCCTGGAATGATTTCGCTCTCCCCCTTGGTCTCTCCCTCTTTGGGCTGGTTGGGGACATGCTGGACAAAAAGCAACAGGAAGATGAATTGAGAGTACACAATCAGTAGGCCTGTTTTTCTTTTTATAGTCGTTTGTTATTGTTCAACGCACAGATGTGTCCTACCTCACTGTTGTCCTCTATGAGCACAGCCAGCTGTGTCTCTCTCTTTCTCGGCTTAAGGGGGTTGGTCAGATACTCTGCGTACTCTGAGAACACACAAAAACAAGACAAAGAGTGCCTGAATGTCAGAGATAACCATAAGTCCACATATTTTGGCCCAGTGAGTTCGAGGTCTTTTATGTAGATCCAACTCAAGTCACAAGTCTTTGAGCAAATTCCAATTTAAGATGCTTGGCTGACCTTAAAAAGTGAAATTTATTCATTCTTACCCTGGTGTTCATTAGGGATGTAGTCCTGAGCTTCAGTGTAAACCAGGAGAGAGGGCAGCAGGAGGGGCTGGTTCATCTCATTCTTCAGGTTGATGTAGTGGTAACCTGGAAGGAAGAAACAAGTACACGAATGACTACTGTCCATTGGTGCTGGACAGTAAAAGGTACAGCAACGTGTAAATGAACGCCGTTTCCACTGAGTGCAGACATCCGGTTACCAGACGTAGGACAAAGTCATTGTTTTGAGAGTCACAAGTAAGTCTCAAGTCTTTGCACTCAAGTTCCCAGTCCTAAACAAGTCATAATGCGCTCTTCTCACCAAATATCTCCAAAGTGAGGCCATTTCTCCCTCTGAGCAACACAGACAGACTGATGCACGCTTTTATAACTAGCAGGCTGGACTATTGTAACTCTCTCCTTTCTGGTCTACCACAGAATACAATAAATCAGCTACAATTAATTCAAAATTCTGCATCACGAGTGCTGACCAAAACCAAAAGGAGAGCACACATTACGCCTATTTTAAAGTCTTTACGCTGGTTGCCTGTTAGTTTTCGTATTGATTTTAAAATTATTTTATTAGTTTATAAGGCACTACATGGCCTTGCACCAGAGTACCTTGCAGAAATGCTTTTGGTTTATGAACCAGGAAGGCCCCTCAGATCCTCCGGTTCTTCTCTTTTAGTTGTTCCACAAAGCAGAACAAAAACATTTGGTGATGCTGGTTTCAGCCGCTGGAACAACTTTCCAGAGGAACTGAGAGGAGCTGAAAATATAGATATTTTTAAACTTAAACTAAAAACCCATCGATTTAGTGGCTTTTATTTAGTGTTTTATAATTTTATGGGTTTTATTTTTAATACTTATTTTATTTATCATCATTATAATGTTTCTTTTACTCTATTTTATTTAATCAACATTTTATTGCTGGCCATTATTATCTCTTTTATTCTATTTTATTTTATTAAAGTTGTATTATTTTAATACAATCTGCTTATTTTGTGTATTTTCACAATTTGTATTTATTTATTTTTATTATTTTTTTTCCCTTGTATTTTATTTATCTTTTTTATTATCTTAAATACCCATCTCTTATTGCTTTCTTATTCAATTAACTTTTATATTGGTTGTTTTGGTGTGAATTAGTCTCTAAAACCATTTTTAACACTTTACATTTTTGTCAATCGTGTGTACAGCACTTTGAATTGCTGTCAGAGTTACCTCCGGGCTTGAGGGAAGGTATCATGTATTTTCAAGTTAAAAGGTCAAAGTGAAGTCACGAGTCAGTGGTGTTTAAGTCCAAGTCGAGGTGCAAGTCTTTATTTTGTCAAGTCAAGTCTAAAGTCATCAAATTTGTGACTCGAGTCTGACTTGAGTGGAAGTCATGTGACTCGATTCCACACCTCTGCCAGCTCTAACTAGACTAAATGCTTGACAGTTTTGTTTATGGGCTCTGTGTGTGTGTACTGACCAGGTCTAATGGCCGACACAGGGAGGATCCGGTGTCCAATAAACTTGCCGTTTTCTTCAAACACCGCTATCCTCAGAGAGGCCAGTGTAGGGAGGACCACCTGAAGAGAGAGAGAGAGAGAGAGGCGCGATGACGCCACGGGAGAAGTTAAGAGAGCATTTAAGAGTTAACAAAAGGACAGACAATGAAGGGCGAGAGAAAGATATGAAAGATATCTGGATCCTGGTATGTGCACCTTATTAAACACGAACATTTCATCATCCCACACGGGGTCCAGCGAGTTCCCGTTGGACGTTTTGGTTCTGTATTTCCTCTTTGTATCAGCAGGAAGTCCAAACATGTCCACTTCCACGTACACGCCGACCTTTTTATCGGTCAGAAACTGGCCTGACATCACCTGGAGAATGTTAAATAATACACGTTTATTATAACAAAGAACTTACAGAGAACTTTAATGTCCACGTGATGACACATTTGGTCCTCACCTTAATTTTGACAGTATTGGCGACTATCCCGTCCACTATGTTTTCTGTGAAAGGGTCAAAGTGTTTGTCCGTCCTCCTCATGAACTCGGGTTTCAGCAGGTAGCCGCTGTTGCCGTTGTACTCGAACACACCCATGTTCAGCTGCATAGGGAGGTCTGGTACAGAGGAATGGAGAGATGAAGAAGGGAAGGAGGGGAAGAGGGATGAGAGAGAGCAAGATAAGTTGCTGTAACTTGACCTCTGAGTTTGGAATTATTTAAAAGGCTGAAGAGACTCTTTAAATTATCGTCTATTCCACCAGAGAGTAAATCTTTAAATTATTAAAGACCTTATTTAGTTAGTTTCTTGGTTCTGTGGCTACTTTATACTTTATAGGCCTAGCTTAAGACGGGTTTCCACCAAAAGTGGACTTTTAGTCCCGGGAACTTCTTTTCAAGGAACTAAAAGGTTCTTTCAGCCCACTGTGACTGTGTGTAAATCATCTGTTGAGTGTTTGAGGGTTATTTATTTGTGCTTTAGAACGTTAACCTGAAACAATCAGAAAATAACACGTCTCTACGTCTCTCTCTTTTCTACCGCTCGCCCTCTTAGCTCGCTCGCAAGCACGATCTCTCTCTCTTTTTCCTCTCTTTTTTTTTTTAAATGAGTTGGGAAGCAGACAGCAGAACCTAACTTTACGTTTATGTTATCAAACAAAGAGAAATGTTCTCCCCTCGTCCTAAATGGTACAAAATCGATACTGGAGTACTTCCTTGTTTTATAAATGAAGCTGTACAGTTGAAGCAGCGATGCTGTTGTTAGCCAATCAGCAACGGTCATCCCTGCAAACTCCACTCCGAAAGTTCCAGTACTTTCAGAAAGTACTACCCCCCCGACCAGGGCCTTTTTGGGTGTAAAAAGGCCCCATTAAATGTCCCCAGAACTTAATTTAGACCCTGGTCCCTGCAGTCGAAACGCAATGAGTTCCTCAAAAGGTTCTTGGCTCCGGGTTAAGTTCCTACAGTGGAAACGGGGCTATAGTATTACTTGCCCGAGTTAGGCCATCTGAGGCTGACCTAACTTGACTCACCGAGGGTCTGGAAGTTTAGCGCCACCATCTGGCAGCCGACGTTCCAGAAGAGCTGAGGCATGTAGTTGGAGCTGTCCACCCTCGTTCCTTTAGGGTAGATTCGACTCAGCTGATTCTTATTGTACCTGGAGGAGTGCTGTTAAGAACCAAACACTGTATATGTGGTGTATGTGTGCATTGAACCGTAGCTGATAAAAGGCAAACATCACTTTTTAAGACTTTTGAGACTTTTCCTCGCTCACTACTTTTTCCATCATCTTGAAGAGTTCAAACACAAAAGAGGCATTTGAACACACCAAAGATTATGAACATTCACATAAACCATATTCCTCAAAAGACAAAGTTTTCAAGGAATGACAAGCTTCCAGGGATACTCGACAAACTCGATGGGGGAGTTCTTCAGGGTGTCCATGCCTTTTGTTTCCACCAACGACGACATTTCAAAGAACTTCCTCCTCTCTGGTGGACAGAGAGAGAGTGAAAAAGGGAGAAAACAACTTAGAAATTGATCAAGATAATTCATGTGCGACAGGTCTGTATGACTGATCATTAACCACAAATGAGTCCAAACAGCCGGCCTGTCTTCCTAATGAGCTACATGGGAGAGGCGCTTAAAACTAACGAGGCCTGTCCAACCCCCCCACTCACACACTCTTTTTCCTTCACTTCATATCTTCCCCGGACACAAAGTCAGGACATCTTCCTGTCTCACACACACACACACTTACTGTTCGCCACCTCGAAGCTCTTGAATTTGACAGGCTCGATGTAGTTGACGAGAGTCGACATCTCCTCCGTGGCGTTCACCTCGCTGCTGGCTGTACCCTGAGGGAGGCAGATAGCACCAATCCATCACTCAGCTCATCATCAGCCAGTCAAACACGCCGTGAGCTCCGTTCCCGACGGCTCTTACCTCGTCGGAGTTCGGCTTTTTCGGCTCCGTCGCCGACTCATCCTCCTCATCCTCCTCGCTTTCTCCCTCGCCTCCTGAGCGATAGAATAAACACATGTTATGCAAAACCCTAGCGTGTGCCACAATGGCCGACTTTATAATCTATATCCATCTATACCTTCTTCTACAACCCACCGATGGATTTGCGAGGCTCCGAGTCTTTGACCATCGTCTCAGCCAGCTTCTCCTCCCCGTTGGACAGGAGGTGGCTTCCCTCGCCGTCCGTCAGAGGGCAGTCTACGCAGATAACAGCAAACTAATAGTGTTAACATCGTTGTGCAGTGGTACCTCATTTTAATTATAATAGTTTAGAATTTTAAATTAGTTTTGATTTTATTTTAGTTTTAGTTACTTTTCAGAGTGGGTTTGCTAGTTTTAGTTTAGTTTCAGTTTTTCAGAAAGGTTTAGTTTTAGTTAATTTATGTTAGGGCCAGGTAAAATGTCTCAGACATACAAAATACATGGTTGGGAAACCGTGTAAAAATGGCCATAATGTTTGTTGTTTAATCTGCATGCTACTTTAGTGAAGCAATTGTGTCATAGTGCCATCTCCTGGAACATCAAGTCCATTCAATTTCTGTGGTTCAACATCACGAGAGTTGACATAAATTCATGGCGTCTCCTTTCCTCCGTAATATTATAACTATTGAAAACTAATGAACTAACGAATTTACGTTCATTTTTATTCAATTTTTTCCCCCGGCAATATTGTTTTAGTTTAGTTTCTGTTTACTGGAATTATTTTTCACTGCTTTTTTTTGGTTTTGGTTTCAGTTTTAGTGTACTGTAATAACCCTGATTAAAACCGGACATGACTTAGGAGTGAAATCAGCTGCTGTAGTGCTTAAATGCGATCTAAAAGCTACAGATTCTCAGCCCTACATCGCCACGTAAAGAGAAGCAGGCAGCCGGCTGCGCTCACCGTTGTGGGGCGACGACTTATCCTCCGGCTCTCTGCGTCGTATGCTGCCGCTACTCGAGGGTCGGTGGTGTTGGTGCTTCTTCTTGTTCTTGATGAGAATCTTCCCCAGCATCTCCTGCGGTGAGGGGAGGGTCTGACCGGGGACCAGCTGAAAGACACATGAAAGAGACTTAGTCAAAATTGAAGGTTTGGAAAAAGAAGAAAATAAAGTCTAGTTAGTCTAACCACTCAGTGCTGTTTTCTAAAGATTAATGTTACAATGTCACAGGAGTCACAGGGTCATGCACCTATACTACTATAAAACTTCATAACTAAAGTTAAACAGCCTTAAAAGATGCAATCTGTGAGATCTGGCCAGAATTTTAGTTTAAGTCATTCACAAATGAACTAACACCCAACGGGAGACACCCCAGGTGAATGGAGTCAAAAAATGTAACTAATAGATATCACCATAACACTTCCCCAGTTGATTACTGACATTAAGACAATTATGTTTTGTATCACACATTTTCTGAAAATGTTTAAATATGAAAATGAGGCATTATCTTATCAAATATTTGCTAATTTGCATACATTTCCAGAACAGAAATGTGAACATTGGATAAAGACAGCTTCAAAATTCTTGTTTCATTTTGTTGACATATTAGAGTCAAAGGTTCTTACAAAGGGGATTTTAAATATCTCTTTTTTTATTACTCCATAAATCAGAAAATACTGTCAACAGCCAAAACAATTTTTGCCATGTTTTGAGGGATAAAATGTTCTATAAATCAGGCTATGTAAAAACCTTCAGAATATAGATAGGAATGAAACTGGAAAGTTTGGTGGATGTAAGTGTTACTGAAGTGGAGATTTCTGGCTCAGAGTTTGAGAAAAAAACTAAAATGTTTACAGATATGTATTGTAAAATTTCATACATTTTGCAAGACACAACAGGTGAATAGGGTAAAAAAAATAATAATAAATATCACCATGAAACATCCCCAGCTGATTACTTACATTAAGTCAGTTATTTTTTCCTGAAGTGTTTAAATATGTAAATGAGGCATTATCTAATGCCAACTTTTGGTGAATTTAGGAGAAATCTACAGACGCAAATAGACAAAGTAGTAAAATAAACACCTACATGTGTATTTTCTATGCACTAGTCTGAACGAAGACTTATGAATGAATGAATGAATGTTATGAAAAAAAAAATTGCCCAAAATCTCAGAATTGACCAGTGCGTGAAAAAATTATGTTTTTGCCTGGGGTGTTGAGAAATGGTTGCATGCACTAAAAGTTGTGAACAGAGAAGGGTTTATGAGGTCAACAGCAGTGCATCACGAGTTGTTATTTTAGTACAACATGGTCAAGATCATGAGCTGATCTGTGTATCACAAGCTGTTTGATGGTTGATTAACACCATGACTATGGAGTCAAAGGATATCAGTGTGTGAGAAATATACATATATATACAGTATATATATAGGAAATAAAATAAAGTATTGACAGAGTTAATCATCGCATGTAAACTATTAATTTAAAATCAATCCAGTGGTTTTGAGACTTGATACTGTATCACAAAACCTAATATCGTGATATGCGATTTTTTCCGATATTTTCTCACACCCCTTCTGTCTTACCGGATATTTTTCCAGTGGATCGATGAGAAGGGCGTCTCCAAAGATGGTCCTGCAGTACTCGGCCATTTTGGCCTGCTGCTTGGCCCTGACGGAACAAGACACAGGTTAGTTCCTGGTTTACTTCAAGGAGGGTGGAGAGAGGAGATGTCTCGCGTCATTCAGTATCATCGGGGTACAACACATGTGCAGTAAAAATCTGGTCTGCACTTGCCGGAATTGAGCCAATAGCAACACACGACCGCAGCTCCAGTTACACTGCGCATGTGTCATACCCCATAGCTCGAAGACCAAAAGGACCCGTGTCCCAGTCTCTTTCAATAAGCCTTGGTTTACTTTAACCTGCCACAATAGGACCAATCCATCAATAGCTCATGTTTTAGAGTAACAATTTCAATAAAAGCCTTGGATTTCGCATCTGGTTTGGTAATAAATACAGACTAAACTGCAACCCAAAATACATAGAGGTCGTGACAAACTAACCACACACACACACTCAGGCGACGACTTACGAATCAACGTGGTTTTCAAAGGACAGGATGAGCGGGTACGGCGAGGTCTTGAAAGCACTCTCTGCTATCGCCTCGATCACCTCCTGCAGTCAGGGAGAGAATGAGAACTTTAAAAGGAGCTCCACTGAATAAAACCTCCAAGTACATTACGTTAAAATAAACATTTCCTCAGATTGTTAGGTGTTTCATGAGTGCTTATGAGTAAAATAGAAGTGGTACCTCATAAATCACAACTTTGCCGTGTTCACAGTTATAAAGCAAAGGAGAGATCTTTTTATGATGGGAGGTTAAAACATTTTGCTTCAGTTAATCTTGGCAACAGGTTTTGGCTTTCTGTAATAATAATAATTAATAATAATAAAGACACTGAATGTGAGTGTACAATAGACTGTGGAGTCTTATTATTTACTTTGTTCAAACTGCCTGTGGTTGCTGCCTCCATATTCAGCATTTCTGAATCCACTGCAATAAAAGAATTTGCTGACCGAACCGCACAAATGCACCGAGGTTAAAAGGAACAGTGTGTAACATTTTTAGGGGATCTATTGGCAGAATTGGAATATGATATTCATAACTATGTTTTCATTAGTGTATAATCACCTGAAAGTAAGAATCGTTGTGTTTTCGTTAGCTTAGAATGAGTCCTTCATATCTACATCTACACCAACGGACAAACACTGGCTCTAGAGAGAGCCTTTCGCATTATTACGTTACCCGAAGGCCACCGTAGTTCTCCGACACGCTTGTGAAACTGCCGTAATGTGGTACCAAACCGTGGTACCACCGTCCGCCGTCTGAATTTAAATTTCATCTGAAGTTAATCTTAAAGTAGGCAAGGCGAAGGTCCTGAAAGATACCACGGCATTACCACAAATTTGCACTCTGCGGATCACGTTACCGCAGTCTTGTAAAGATAGGAGTGAGCGGAGGGGTACTCAGTTGGTTGCAATCTGAAAACGCACCACTAGATGACGCCAAAGGCTACACACTGTACCTTTAAGAGGTCCACTCACCAAGTTCCCTTGATCATTTTTTTCTATTTTTAAGAGCTGGAGGAGGAGAAATACTGTCTCAAGCTTGTCAGGGCTTTATGACATGTATATAAAAGTCAATAAACTAGGAAGTAAATTTACAAACACTGACTATAAACATAAAAATACTGTACTTCTTGTGTATAGATGTAAAAACTTTCACAAATTGGCGATTTATTGGATCACTTTTATATAGTGCCAGTCATTTATACAGAGGGAAAAAAGACATTTATGTAAGTGGGAAAACTCTGTGACTATGAGAGTAATAACTTACACAAACTCAACCTAACCAAGGTGTCACCTTGATTAAACTGGACAAACACTTCAAGGGAATAACCCTGGGTAATTGAATGCACCTTAAAGGGGATCTCAGTGGTCATGGTGAACCCGTGGGTGATGTAGGGCTCCTCATCCTGCGGCCGGCCCTTCCAGCAGTCCAGCTCTATACAGCGACAGCCGGTCAGCAGCACCTGCCTGTACATCTCCACTGACGACGGGCCGGTCAGCTGACCCACTGCGGGCAGACAGACAAATAAAAGGGAGGGAAAGACGGTTTTGGATCAAAAAGACAAACTATAAAGCTAGATATTAAAATACAGCATGTGTTGGATCTGAGGTGTGTGCTTTTTACTTGTGAGGTATGTGTTGTGTGAGGAGTTGATAAAGTAGTGAGACAGCGGTTGGTTCATATCGTCGATGATGTCCAGCCTCTCTGGAGGTACGATGCCGTTTTCCTCTCCTCCCAGATATCGACTGAAAGCCTGCACACTGATCTGGTCTGCATGACAGAGAAAGAGAGAGAGAGAGAGAGAGAGAGAGAGAGAGAGAGAGAGAGAGAGAGAGAGAGAGAGAGAGAGAGAGAGAGAGAGAGAGAGAGAGAGAGAGGGATGGGACTTGTTTACCGACTGTAAAAAAATAAAAGGTCAAACTTGTTTTTGCTCATGGCGAGGACTGGAAGATACTATGCTAATTTTACGTCATGTGCTCTAGTGGTTAACTGACCAAAAGAGCAAAAGGCCTCTGTCTGAACGTCAACCGTCTGAACACTGTGGGCTGGACAGTGGATCATCTTACATATTTTGGCTTAACGGTGTCCTAGCAGAGCGGCTTACGGCAGCCAGGGCTCTGTTTGTCCCCCAGGTTTGGACAGTTTATCCACAGCAAAACACGCGGAGGACATTTCATCAAATTCACAAATGATTCCCACATTCTGGATGTTTTACAGAAGGGAAATGGATATGGGCTCGGTGAGAAGAGGACAACCTGCTGCAATAAAGAACCAGGAAATCAATCACACCTATAAACCTACGGTTATCTGAGTACTGCTGCAGCTGATAAACCAAACACAAGAGGATACAGCTGCACGTACAGTGAATTTTACAGTAACTTTTGGTGAGGAAAAACTGTCATGGCCATTTTCAAAGGGGTCCCTTGACTTCTGACCTCAAGATATGTGACTGAAAATGGGTTTTATGGGTACCCACGAGTCTCCCCTTTACAGACATGCCCACTTTATGATAATGTTATTCTATTCCATTCTAAAAATGGTGTTTTGAATATTTCTGCATACTGGGGTCCCTAAACAGTTTTGAATTACATATATTGGGTATCCCTGTAAAGCTGAGACTCTTGTGGATCCAATGAGCCCAACTGTATTCATGTGTGATGATGTTAGTCCCCATAGCAGCCATTTCATTGTGGTAAGACCATTTTTTTTAAACTTGACCTCACTGTATAAAATGACCTGTGGTGACCTCTAGGATAATCACAGCCTCATGAGACTTTGCAGCCACAAACTACAGACCTAGAGCATTCAGAGGATGGATGGCTTTCCTAGCTAGATTGACAATAAGGGGGTTTCTGAGCAGTTTACACAACACACGTGCTCGCCATCCATCGCAGAAAATGCAGTTCTTGCAGAAATCTCCAAATGTCAAAAGTTTTTGATAGTGTTTTGATTTCAAAACACAGCATGGCTTTTTCTATGGTGTTCCTCAAGGTCTTAGTGTCTTAATGTGGTATTTTGGAGGGATTATTGATTATTTTTTATCAATTCTCAAGTGGTAAAAAAATGGTTAAATTTAGCACCAAATCTGTGTAACAAATGGTATCAACCCAAAAACTGCTGCAACAACTTATGAGACATAAAGTGAGCATGGTAATGGACGTCATATACTTCTGTCATAATGTTCTAAGCCCTTATACACTTTCATAATTGATTTAATTAATTAATTCATGTTTATTTCTGAGTTATGACTAGAACAACTTGACACACAGTGCTGAGCTGCATCACAAATTAATATTCAGGTTCCCAGCTTTAAGATGATGTACACCACTTCTATGTGACATCTACTGTTGACCTGCTATCTCCCCCTAGAGTCCCCCTGTACGACCCCTACAAAAGACAAAAACAGGTCTAATGTGGGTCTCTTAGGGTTAAAAGCAAAAGCTGATTTATATTCGCTGCGATGATTCACTGCATTATTATAAACTATCTCAGAAATGAAGATCACATGTTTTAAGCAGCATCTAAATGTCTGGAATGTGAACAGAAAAATAAAAAAACACACACACACACACTCAAAGTCACTTACCTCTCTCTAGCTGGCTGACGTTGGTCTCATATTTCTCCATGATCTGTCGGACCTGCTCTCTTTTCAGCGGGGGGTACAGCACCTCGTTCAGTCTGGAGTCTCGCTGCCTGTGGTTAATGAAGTCCATCAACTGGTCCAGAGAGATGAATGGCTTCCGCTTGGAGCCACTGGAGCGAAAGAGAAAGAGTGTGTGTATGGTCACACACAAGGTACAGGTGGTGAGCATTATTACAAATCCTAAAAATATAACTAGAGCATCATTACGAAAGGATTTAGGGTGGAAATTGAAATTTTATTCCGGCAAAAGGGAATAAACACAATGGAAAATCACAATTGTGAAAGCATTACATACTGTACCTTTCCTCAAAGATGCTTTGTATCTCGGGCCGGAGACAGAGGTTGTCGAGAAACTTCTGGAAGGCGTCCCACGTAAAGTCATCTGGCTTGATTCCCTCTGTCTGAAAGAGAACAGAGAGGATTGTGTTGAAAGATGTGAAGAGAAAGAGAAAGAGGGGGAAATAAAATGACCAAACTGAGGATAAAATGCAAAGTTTGACACATGTAAAATGTTGGATCACAGATCATCACACATGCCACAGTGTCAGTAAAACTCATTCGTCTCCACTACTGATCCCCAAAGCATTAAAATCCTGCTTCCAACATACTTATACCAAACTATCAAACAGTCGTGGAGCAGATCCTCCTCAGTCTCAGTTCTCCCGTTCAACCAGCAGGAGGCACCAGAGTACAGCAACACAAAGAGAAACGCTGACGGTGCAGTTTTCACAATCTGGTCCCTTATTCGAAATAGAAATGTCTTGTGACTCCAAACTGGTTTATATGAAAGATTGCACTGACTAATAACACACAAGAAACCTTGTTTTACCTTCCAGAACTACAAGCCTGCGGTACCTTACACTGCAGATACAAGCAAAGCCTTTGATAATATTGGACTCAGGGGTTTGGCAGTGAAGAATGATTTTTTAGTATTTTAACAGTTGCTCTCTCTCTCTCTCAAGGAAGCCAAATTTATTAGGAAATATCGTGTGACTCCTGTGTAAAAATTCTTGATATTGTGTTTATGCGACCTCAATGGCAACACAAGGATTTAAAATGAATGATTTAACATTTGGGCTTATTTGCTTTCTTGCTGAAAGTTAGATGAGAAGATTGACACCACTTTCGAGTCTGTATGGTCGCTTAGCTTACCTTAGCACAAAGACTGGAAACGGGGAAACAGCTAGCCTTTCTCTGTAGCAAAATCCACCTACCAGCATCTCTAAAGCTCACTAATTAACACGTTATATCTTGTTCGTTTAATCTGTACAAAAAACATCTGTGTGACTCTAGTTGACAGTTAATTAAAGTGTCATAATTTAAGCCAACTCTCCTACAGGCCTGCAGCCTTTTTTGTTTTGCCTTCCTTACATTGCAGAGGCATGCAAAGAATGCTATTCAACACCCCAGGGTGAGCGACTGCAACTGTTCAAATCTCATGTATGAACCAAAGCAATGCACACGCATATCTCGAGCAGCCCTGTGGTCAGTGATCGCG
The DNA here is from genome assembly GCA_916700685.1 of Adelosebastes latens. Taxonomy (NCBI): domain Eukaryota; kingdom Metazoa; phylum Chordata; class Actinopteri; order Perciformes; family Sebastidae; genus Adelosebastes; species Adelosebastes latens. The sequence continues at coordinate 17,104 of CAKAKR010038043.1, forward strand.
TTCGATGATTACCCTGTTATTGACGAGGCCACACTGCTCCAGAGCCGTCTCCACTCTCTTTTTATCTGAAAACATCTTGAGAATACTGGAAGAAAAAGACGGAGAGTTTAGAGAGATAACGGTCACTGTTTGAAAGGTTTTTTTTATTTTTTATCATGAGTCAAACTATTCATCGTTCAAAGTGTCAAGCAGAAAAAGCAAACAGTCAGCAGAGTCTGAAAGGATTACATTCATGCAGGGCTGCAACAGTGAGGAGAGATAAACCAGAGGTGGGAGAAAGTGGAAGAGAGACAGACAAGAGGAAAGGAAAGAAGAAGTGGAGGGCGCTGGTGTTTAAAAAAAAATAATTGGTTGACGTGTGTTTCTCACTTCTTCACGGGGATCTTCCCGTCCTGATTCACCTGCAGCTTTAACTTAGTGTACCTGGAACGGACAAGAGAGAAAGGCTTTAAAAACAACAATGATCTACAGTTCCTCTAATGTCAAGATAAGACATGCACAGAGTCTTACGCTTTGAGGAGGAAGGTGTGCCGTGTTGCATTCTGAGAAAGTATGTTTGTGGCCAAAGTGAAGAGCTCATCTGTCCAAATCTGGAAACACACACACACACACACACACACACACACACACACACACACACACACACACACACACACACACACACACACACACACACACACACACACACACGGGATGAGAAAACAGGCTTGTTTGACCAGTTTGTGTGTTATCAAAACTAAGTGAAACAGTTTCTATATACAACACGCACACACACAGAGGGGAAAAAAATCCCTCTTTACAACTCCTAAGAACAGCACATGCTTCTAAGTCAACATCGTAAAGTGAGTAATCAGCATATGGCCTGAGGAGGGAAAGACACAAGTAGAGGAGGGATGACAAGGAAGGATGGAGACTTTATAACAACCATCATTTATAAATGGTAAAGTAATAGTTAATTAAACTTAGTTCATAGTTATTTTACTGTTAACAAACAATGAAATGATAATTAATAATGTTTACTAATTATTAGTACTGCTATACTGTTACTTTATCATTACTTTGTGTAATATGAAATAATTAGTTTATAAATTCGATATTGAATCATAGCTGATAGGAGACGATAACAATTACCTTCTGTTTACATTAGTAAACTATTTATTAACGGTTTATTGTTGCACACATTATAACTTTTTATATCCTATATTAAGTATTTGTTAATGATTATCAAATGATTTGTAAACTTTTAAGAAATTGTTTGTAAAACATATAGAAATATTACATAGATAGATGGACCAAAAAACAATAATTAACCATTGACAAAGTAACTATCTATCTAAATAATGTTTATAGACGCTTTACAAAGTATTCATTAACCATTTAACGAGGTATTATAATCATCAGTTGCAACTGTATAATAGCCATCTAAATATTGTTAATAGACAGTTTACAAACCAATTATTAATCATTAACAAAGTGTTACAAATATCCATCTATGTAATGCTTGTAGATGTTTTACAAACAATATCTTAAAGGTTTACAAATGATTTTGTAATCATTACAAATACTTATAATATGTATATAAAAACGTTATAATGTGTGCAACAATAAACTGTTATAATAACACAAATTATAGCATTACTAATAATAAGTAAGCATTATTAATTATAATTTAATGGCTTGTTAACAGTAAAATAACTACTACCTAAATTTGAATTATCAATTTGCCATTTATAAGTGATGGTTATGATAAAGCGTTACCGGATGGAGAGATGACAGGAAAGAAATAAGGAAGAAATATTAAAGTAGAAGTAATGTGCGTAGGTTATGGGATGGTGGTGGCGCCGGGTTTCCATGGTTACCTTGGCTGTATCTTCCTGCATAGCCTGGAAGTTGAGGAAGGAGGTGTTGACCAGGTCGTTGCCATGGACGACGGTTACCAGCTTCCCTTCGACGTTGTCGCCCTTACCGAGGCCCAACGTGTCCCGCAGCTTCGCGTCCTGACACACACAAACAAACACTTTTGTACTTACACACTCTTAAGGACAGTGGTTCTCAAACTTTTTACACCACGTACCACCTCAGAAAATATTTGACTCTCCTAGTACCACCATTATGGCCAGGGGTGGGCAATTATTTTTCCTGGGGGGCCACATGAGAAACCCAGATTGTTGCCGGCGGCCAAACTAATTCTGTCGGACGTAACCTCTATTTTATCACTGCATTCATTTATAGAAAACATACTGCACACTTTTTTCAGTATTTATTATACTGAAAATCACTCCAAACAGCATATTGTTAAGAAAATTACATTATATGCAGCAGTTTTTTAACCGTACAGGACTGACTGTTTGGGTAGTAATGTTTCCATTAACAAAACTTAACAAAACAGAGAATCCCCCATCATGCCAAAATATAAAAACATGCACTGCAGGAGGGTAGCCTACTGTACACAGTACTGTACTGTACTTTGTTATTGTCATCTATAGTGGTTATTTGCATAAAAACACAATTCAAATGATTATGATTATTTAAATATTTGCTCTGATTAAAAGAATCTTGGCAAGCTGCTTAGAGCTAGTGTTAGGAAATTAAACATGTCACAATTCTCTCTCTGATATCTATTTTATATTGATTTGAAAACATCTCCTTCAAACAACTGGATTTATTCAAGTTTCTCGCCAAAAACGACATTTTACGAGATTACATTTGAACATATCATGATAACATTGTAATTTACCTTCGCCCAATAATCATTTTTCCTGAGCCGACTTTGAGCGCCTCATAATAATAACTCAATGGCACCTCCGTTAACGTTCCTATCTCCGGTATTTAGCCAGCCAGGACTGAGCTGCCCACCGGCTGCTAACAGCTAACGTTACTAACTCTCCTCCTGCTGATTTCAACACAGGTTTGTTGTTCAGTGTCGCTTTATCAGGGAAATAAAGGGTGCGTCACTCAGGTTTAGTAGCGCTATGCTGTTGAGTGCTTGTTTTTCTCTTCACTGTAGCTCCGGTCCAAAACAAACTGAAACATAATACAGCGTGCGTATGCGTCATTGTGCATGCGTAACGGTGGGAAAGCAACAATACAGAGGAATCGATAGTCAGAGATTCCTCCCCGTACCACTAGAGAGAGCACGCGTACCACCAGTGGTTCCTGTACCATAGTTTGAGAACCACTGCTTTAGGACATTGAACGTGAACATGACACACACACAATATATTGAGCACAACACTGGTTGGACTTCTCTCCATCCTTTCCCGCTCCTGTTCCAGCTCTCTGCCTCCCGAGGAACAGTAAATGTGATGCATGTGGTGTAGCACTCTGATCTGATTAACCAAACGACTCTTTCTTCCTTTTTAGACCACTCTTTCTCTACCACCACCAACCCTCTCCAACGCTCAACGTCTCTCCATCAATTATGCATTCTCTCCATCACTCCCGCTCTATCGTGTCCCTCTTTCATTTCAATTAAATTAATTAACTCGGATGGCTGTTTATCAAGAAAAATACTGCCGAGGCAGAGCACAAAATGTACATTTCCATTAAGCAGCCAGAGGGAGTTTGAAGAATCAGTACACTCAAAGTAGGAAAACAACACAACAGTGTCCATGTGGCTAAAGATAATACACAGACCTCACTATTGACAGTTTTCTTTGGAACCACTATCTACCAAAGAAATAGTCCTCGTAAAAATGTCGACAGTGTGCTCTGTGGATTTTCCAGAGCAACAACAGGAACATTGCTTCTGCATATAACATTGTTGACCTTTTTAAACCGACATTAACAGGTTTGTTTGGCCAAATATAGAACATCTATAAATTATCATCTTATAAAGTTGATACGGTGAACAAACTGTTGCTTATTTACACATCCAGCACATACAAAGCTACATCAGCATTTAATTGGAGTTGTGTTTCTGGCCACCTGATGAATGTAAGTCTAATATTCACTCTCCTGTTAGCTCTGGTCTGGTCTCTGTCGACTACTGAGGGAAGTAGCTCACTCCTTAGCTGCTAAATGCTCCACTATGTTCAACAGCTAGTCGCTAACGTTGTCAGTCTGCTGTTGGTGCCGGGCAGGTAGCGTACAGTTAGTTTATCAGAGCATTTATCAGAGCAAAACCTGGGCCAACTAAACCAAAGCCATCACGGATGTTATTCGTGATTAAAGTTGTTCCGAAGCGGATTAGGAAATGCATCCGATACAGTCTAAAATGTTGGATATGGTATCAGCGAGTACGTATATGCACCAATACAATATCACGTTATCATATCATTTATCAGCTCATTTACGCTAACCTGACCCTGTCACATGGTTTGTTACACAGAACCATCTGAGAAGCCGTCTTTGGAAACTGTTCGGAGAAGGGATGAACCAATCCGTCAATCAAAAGCGAAACTAACTGAAGGCAAAAACATTGCCTTCAGTGCCGTACTCACTATGGTCTCACACACCTAAGCCACGCCCGTAGCTGCAGTAGCTCGTCACAGGACGCTGATTGGTCCGTGCTCTGGCGAGCGGGACACAAACGCATAACTTGAAGCCTGACAAGATGGATTTTCGTGTGACATTTGATCCCGTGATTCTCATGTGATCTTGTGACATCGAAAGAATCCAGCTACAGTGCAAGGTTCCATATACATATACATTACACAGGAACAACAACCCGTGTCACCTCGCTACCCGAACCGTACATCCTGCTTGATCGGGACTGCGCATGTGCAACTCTCAACAGAGATGAGACAGAAGCTAACGTACGTAGCTAATGCCATCTCGCTTCTTTCTCATCTCTGTTGCTAGCGGAGAGAGTAACGTTAGCCACAGCTGTCAAAATGTTAGCAATTTGCCAATATTTTACACTGGAAAATCCCTCCAGTAAAATGATGACATGTTTTTAACGCACTGGTATCGGATCGGGACTTGGTATTGGCCAAGTTCAAGTATCGGAATCGGTATCGAGAAGGAAAAAATGGTATCGCAATATCTCTATTTGTGATAGTTGAGAGGATGGGTATTTTTGCAATCTGGGTGAACTGGCCCTTTAAGCATTTAAACCACTCTGAAATGATGTATACCGTTATGTCATCCATTTCCTGAACACCACATTTTGGCATTACTCAGCAGTCTTAAAGGCACATTTCGTTACCACATAACAGCAATAAAATTCACTTTTTACACAACAGCCCTAAATGTCACGCTGTAAATATTGCTGAACATGCAGGTTGTATTTCAGTTATTGCAGAATAAGCATCTATTTCATTACTTTGCTTACAGATTCTAAGTAGATTAATAATGTAAAATGCTGCTGTATATGGAGCAGTGAAGCCTGTACCATGTCAACGCGTCCATATGTCTGAACCACTAATATGCGGCTTTATCTGTCGGCCAGATCTACGCTCTTACACAATGACTTCCTCGCCAACAGTCACTGGTTATATCACTTCCTGTCTGACGGCCCATCTGTCAGCACGCTCATTAGCGCTCTGTCACCTTGGCACCATCAGCTGAGAGAGGAAACACACACATACATTGGACCCACACACACACACACGCATCTTTTGGTGGCAGTCACACTTGAGCATCACATTTCTGTTCAGAGGACAAAGTTATCAACAGCAGGAGGTGACAGCTTCTTTCTCTCTCACACACACACGATCACACACATTATACCAACCTTTGGTACTTTGGCGTATTTTCCTGTTCTGGTGTCCCTGATGGTGTTGATGTCCAGAGTCTCCACCTCCTAAAGGACAGACAGGTGTCAGTCAATCACTTGATGAGTACAGAAGAACGTGTGCAGGACAGAAACTCAACATTAGCATCAATAAAAGCTACATATATGAGTATATTATTTGGGCAGATTAGTCAGTATCACTGTTGAAAATCAGGGAAAGAGGAAACAGTGAGATTAGTTGTAATGCTATGAAGGAAGAGTGGTTAGTCTCTTTATTAACTTGTCATATTTTTGCCACGCTGGTGGTGTTGTTTTAGGGGATGCCGATGATGATTGGCTGGTCCGTCCACCACTTTGGTCTAGACTGAAATATCTCACTAACCATAGGATGGTTAATGGTTAACCACGACATTTTGTACAGACATTCTTGGCTCCTAGACAATGTCTACTGACTTTGGTGATCCTTTAAAGAGGTTTAAATCTGTTGATAACTATAGACTGGATTGCCATGACATTTGGTGCAGACGTTCGTGTGTCCATAAGGAAGAACTGTAAACTAAAGATGGCGGTACACGGAAAGTTAAGGGATCGCCAAATACATGCAGAACTAAAGACATTCCCATTAGCCACAGCTTTACTTTGTGCTAAAGAGCAAATGTTAGCATGCTAACACATTAAAGAGGACGACGCCCCAGCTCAGCTCTAACTAGCTTTGTTTAGGGGCGTGCCAAACTAGCCGCTACGCAGGTATTATGCAAATGTGTTACTTGGTGACATCAAAATGGTACGGAAGAAAAGGCGGGGCGTCAAGCGAGGCGTTTCAGGCAGTTCAGGAGCAGTGTTTCTGTGGGAGAGAGTAACTCCCTTTGGCCTGGACTTTAGGCTTTGTAACTTTGCAGACCTTTTACCTGCACAAAAAACGATATAACACACTAAAGGAAAGGGAAAAAAGCATAATAGGTCCTCTTTAAACTACGATGGTGAACATGGAAAACATGAAGATAGCATTTAGCTCAAAGCACCACTATGTCCTAGTACGGCCTCACAGAGCCACTAGCAATGCTGTTGACTCTCAGTCTACTATCTATTCTATTTGTATGAGATATAGATTGAGTTGGTAGCGGTTTCCTACAGTTCAAACTTCAAAAAATTAATGAAACATTTACGAAAACAGGAATATACTTTAACTGATAAGTATGTTTACACAACACGGTGGTGTGACAGTCCAGTTTTATATCAAAATGTTCTGTAGTTTGCAATTTATGTAAGAAGCAGCAAGCAGAAATGCTGATGGAACAAAAGTGTTTTTGTTTTTTTCCTCCTTCTTCCATTAATTCCACTTATATCAGACTCCCTGCTACTCCAGACATAAAACACAGCCAGTGACATATGAACTCTGTGTTTGTGTGAGACAGTGGAAAAAAAGAGAGACCGTTTGGAATAGATTTGCATGACTGATGCTGCGACACTAATACCGTATGTATGCAAGCACACATAGGAAATAGGAATAGGAAAATAGTTGCGCTACATAAACAGCAAGCAAGGCGGCCGACGGCACCTCATAACCTGAAGGATAACGTGGTCTGGAAGTGAAGACGAGGCAAGAGGAGGGGGGTGGACAAGAGGACAAGTGTGGTCATAAAAGCCAGCCATAAACACAGAGGAGGACGCACCGTAAATATTTGTTTAGCCCTGCACTCATTCCCCAGGCTTTCTTACTACATCTATGTCACTAATCTAATGTCGTTTTCTCCTCATCTTTCTCTCCATCTCTGCGTGGCTTTGAGTGCATTTTTTGGACACTATTTACATTTTTTCCCCTCTGTCCTAACATGTAAAAACATCAAATGTTTATGTCTCTCTTCCTGTTATCTGTCTGACTCTATCTATGACTGTTTGTCAAAGGTCTCCTTGCCCTTGTTTTATCCATGATCTCCACATATTTCCTTTCCAAAAACAACAGCAAAGACAAACTCACAAAGTCACTATCCTATTGAAACTCGTGTCTTCCTCATTCCTTCTTTCGTTACTTCACTCTGGCTGTGATGTCATCGCCCTCCCCCTGGGATTGGCAACAAGTAATAAAAGGTCGGAAGTGTTGAACCAATTGGATTAAACTCCATCTCAAACTTTGTCCTCTGATTGGCCTGTGGAGAATAACTCTACTTCCTGGGGGAATAAATCACTTCTGGGTCTGTAGGACACACACGCATAGACATACGTGCACACACACACACACCTCCTCTCCCACAGGCCGTGGTTTCATTCTGCCATCGCCATGGTGACTCCTTGGAGACCGCAGTAATGAGACTACAACTTTGTCGGCCGCCTGTGTGTCTTTAACAGTTCACATTTTCTCACCGGCTAGTAATGCAAAACACACAGACGCAGGCATATCCTCGACATGCAGGTCCCGACTTGTGAAACATCCTGACCTGTTGAGCAAGACAGGGTGTATGTGAGAGTGTGTGTGTAGGTGTGTGCAAGTGCAAAAGGCTTCAGCACATGTGACACAGAAGCGTGAGCAATTCTTCACGAGCAAATCTTCACTCAAGAGGAGTACAAATGTGTCGGCGTGTGATCAGAAAAGTGTGTGAACGCCAAGTGAAATGTGTGTTTTCAGGCACATGGCTGCGTATGCGAGCGCACGGCGCGGTGCGTGTGTTCGCGTGAAGGTCGGTCATCTCACATTCCTAACATATTCCGGCCTTCTGCTCAGTTAGCGCATGTGTATTTATGTGTGTTCGAGTGTGTAATATTTAGCTAGTCGTGGCAGCTGTAGCGCTCCATTCATCTCTCCGTGTGCTGCCGGGTCCAAACACAGCTCACTCCCATTTATCACTTCAGACTCGGCTGCAGGCTCATTATTGCTCCAAATGAGTCTGGGTGAGAGTTTTCCAGGAGTCATGTTGTGATAAAGTGCTACAATTTACTTTAATTTACCATTTCTTGGTGGACGGAAGAACTCTGCCTCGTGTACTCCTGCCTCAGTTAGTGATTTCCTACATTCTCCAGAATGCACCACTTCTAGAGAATGCCCTGGACTTAGCTGCTGATTACATGAGCAGGGAGTGTGTACTGCACACTTTATTCAAAGCAATGCATGTGCTGCTACAATGTAGTTTGGTCTATTGTTTCTAGAAGAAGCTCATCCTTCCTCTCTGGTGACAAGGAAGCGATACCAACATTGCTGTTGATGTTTTAGATTAGATTCATATTTCCTGCTATTAACCACAGAAGCACTTTATTGAGCTATTGCTGCCAAACAGTGGTGTATCTTATAGTCTGCTGAACTGTGATCTATGCATTCAGTTAGCATACACACAAAAGCTGTGTCCGACATCATTCACTCTTTGGCGCATCAGAGCCGCGTTATCCACGCAGAGTCGGACGACGGAGCTACAAACTCAAAGTGAAAGTGTCTGCTCGGTACGGAGTCTCAGCACAGAGCAGCTGGAGTCAGATTTCACACACTTGTCACGAGACGAGAGAGAGAGAGAGTTGACAGACAAGACCATGGCGAAGGATTTGGTGTCAAAGCGAAAAGCAAAAGCGCCTATTTGGCAGTATTTCAGATTTAAAGCCAATGCTGTAAGGGAACAATAACGTTAATGAGGCAATCGTCGTGAGGAGGACGGAACGGTCACAGCCCGTGTGCGCGGCGCAGTGTCGCTGGGTGGAAACGGCAAGGTTTCACAGATCGGAGGAAAACAACCAATCAGAGCCGAGCTGGAGCCTTGCCGTCTTTGAGCAGCTGTCAATCACTGTATTATCTAGGCAACGCTGATCAAATACAAATCAATATTCTGTTACTGTAATGCCTATTTCTCTCCTCAAATGTTGTCAGAAACATCTTGTAGTGTACTGTTTAGCTGTAAAATGAGAAAGTTTGTGACCCGGACGCCATGTTGAGATCTGTTGAGGAAATACCAAGCACCGCCCACCAGCCGGAGCAAACTTTCTCATTTTACAGCTAAACAGTACACTACAAGATGTTTCTGACAACATTTGAGGAGAGAAATAGGCATTACTGTAACAGAATATTGATTCATAATTGATCAGCGCTGCCTAGTTCGCCCATTTAATTGGAGTTTGCGAGTGATTGACAGCTGCCTCCTTTGAATGAACAGCTAATAGGAACCTTTCTCTCTCTGAAATGACCTGTGATTGGCCAAAGCCTGAAAACAGAGCCATGAGAAGGTGCAGAAGTTTAGTTATCTTTCATAACACTTGGATTACAATATGCTGAAAGGTTATTATGGAACTTTTGCCCAATGATGCCAAAAACATTCTACAGTACCTACTGGCGCTTGAAGTCTGACAGCGAACTGAACAGATTCAATCTAATCTATTTATCGGACAGACATGAGAGTGGTATTGATCTTCTCATCTAACTGCACGAAAACAAGTAAGTGGATTTCCCAAAATGTTGGACTATTGCTCTAAATAAAATGTTTTTTACCCTTGCACGGTATCGTTAAGCCGCCCACACAATATCAGCGGTAAAACCGCTCTGTGCCGGCTGTGACATTGTTTTCCTACGGGGAGAGCGGTGCCGTCCACTCTTGACATGGCGCACCGCTCAAATTCGCCACCGAGCGCTGCGCTCAAAGTTCAAAGTTATTTCAACTTTGACCTCTGTTGCCACTGACCTTTAAATGCGAACAGTTGCAACCATTGTTGTCGCCTATAAACAGTGAATGGCGTTCCTTGCACTCCTTTTTTTGGTGACATATTGTACCTGCTGCCTCTGCAAGGCTCCGCGCCCTACATCGCACTGAGTAAAGTGAAAACGTCTTATCATGTGAAGGCAGCTTAAGGGTATTCTTTTGTGCTGTGCTGCAGTTGCGTGCATAGTTGGTTTTTGATCCAACAATTGCTATTAGATTAGTCTATATTTAGACACTAGTACAGTAAATGTTAGTGTGCTTTGATTAGGCCCCTCGTTCACTTCCTTCATTTCTTTGATTCACTCTTCACATCCCCTCCTCCCTCTTGCCCTGCCGCTCTCCTCCATTCATTATTCTTAAGATTAGAAAAATATGAGAGGGCAACTAAACAATCAAGAGAGCGCCACTCCTTTCCTGTGACGCGCCTGCGTGTGGGTTTGAAAGATCAGCACGGCTAAATATGCCTCCAATGACCAATCGCTGCCCCTATCAAATGGCACACGATGACGGCATATAGGAAACTGATCCTCCCAAACACACACTCACGGGCAGTACACATCCCCACCCTCTACCGCTTGGTTGTGACCCAACCGGCGAGAGGAGCAGTGGCCTCGACAGAAGAAGACTTTAAAGGACACAGAAACATCGGAGAAGTAGAACAAAGAGACCTTCAATCTGGTTTACGGCCGCGATGGGAGAGTTGGCAAGGTGTTTAGAGAAAGAGAAGGAGGGGGACACTTAATACCCCTGTGAAACATGGGACTGCTCCATAACTCTGTCTGTGTCGCCTCGTAATATTTCCTCTGCGTACATCAACGAGATACCCCCCCCCTTTCCTCCACTACTCCTTTATCTGTTCTCCATCTTTCCTCCTCCCTTAGTTGTTTCATATTTCTGTGGTCTGGGTAGGGCGAAAATGAAGAGAGAGTAAACATTTCAGCCACTCAGCTGACAGGCCGATCCGGAGTGATTTGTAATCAGTGAAATATTAGAATCTACACAAAGAAGAAGACGGAGTGCTGAAAAGATGGGGAAAAAAGAAACAATAAAAGATGAAAGAGAAATGAAGTCCAAGCGCACGAGAGGAAGGAAAAACATCGTTTACGAACGGAAAAGCGAAAACAAGTTGAACATCAATAAAACGAACACACGCATAAGTCATACCAAATGTCTCGTAGCACAAATAAATAAAAAGGCAGAGCTGGGCCAAAAACACACACTCAACAAAAATAGTCGCAGCGATCGTAAATCTTTCGCAAAACACAAACACACACAGACCAGTGGAGGCGGACGTCCAACACAAACCCGCATGAGCAGCTGTCAGCAGGCCACGCACACACACACACAGACAAAGACAAAGACAAAGAAGGCGAAGGAAGGATGAATGCAAAGTTGTATGAGAGTATGTGTAGTTTAAAGGAATAGTTCAAACACAAAATATGCTCATTCACTTTCTATCCAAGAGTTAGATGAGAAATTCAACATCAATCTCATATCCGTCCACTAAATATGAAGCGAGAGCAAGAAAGCATTAGAGATAATCTATAAACTACTTTATTTGGGGGAGAAACAGAGAATGAGTGCAAATGAATGTTGGTAATAATCCCTCATTGCAGAGGAAAACTACAGCAAGTAGTACGTCGAAGCTGAAGGAGACAGTTTAGGTGACAATTTTATTAATTGCCCGTTTTCTGCTCCAAATAAATTAAGCTGACCCTGAAAGTCTGTTTACAACCTGTATGATCAACGGTAGACATGATGGCTAAAACTATAAGAAGACTCAAGTTGTGATAAAAATAGGGCTGTCAATCGATTCAAATATTTAATTGCGACTAATCGCACATTTTTTATCTGTTCAAAATGTACCTTAAAGGGGAGATTTATCAAGTATTTAATACTCTTATCAACATGGGAGTGGGCAAATATGCTGCTCTATGTAAATGTATGTATATATTTATTGTTGGAAATCAATTACCAACACAAAACAATGACAGATATTGTCCAGAAACCCTCACAGGTACTGCATTTAGCATAAAAAATATGCTCAAATCATAACATGGCAAACTGCAGCCCAACAGGCAACAACAGCTGTCAGTGTGTCAGTGTGCTGACTTGACTATGACTTGCCCAAAACTGCATGTGATTATCATAAAGTGGGCATGTCTGTAAAGGGGAGACTCGTTGGTACCCATAGAACTCATTTTCATTCACATATCTGGAGGTCAGAGGTCAAGGAACCCCTTTAAAAATGGCCAGTATGACATGGTTGGTACCGATGGATTCCTTAGGTTTTCTAGATTGATATAATGCTTCACTCCAGCTTTAAAACTGAGCCAGCTACAACCTAAAAATCACAAGTTGCGTTAACAAGTTAAAGAAATTAGTGGCGTTCAAACGAATTTGAGTTATCATCGCGTTATCTTTGACAGCCCTAGATAAAAAGTTTAATTTCTGAGCCAGCTCACACACACACGTGGTGGAAGTTTCATCAGCTGAGCAGAGAGAGATTAGTAAAGCACAATGTAGTGTACAAACTCTCACACAGAAACACGCACATTTTGGAGGAAGCATCTGCTCAGACAATGGATTCGATACCGAGTAGTGTCTCAGTTCTTCTTATTACAGTGAAGAACTGAATGTATGTATGTGTGTGTGTGTGTGTGTGTGTGTGTGTGTGACAGAGAGTGAAAGTGAAGGCCGCTCTACCATGTGCACTAACAGATAATGTCCACAGAAAATGAAACGTGTGATCGAGCGAAGTGAAGAAACCAGAAGAGAGGAGAAAGAGGGAGGAAGCCGTCACATTATCGACTGACACACTCAACTTCCCCTGCGAACCGCTCACTGGGTGGGTGTGTGCGAAACAATGACCTCGTGCGCAAGTGTGTGTGTGCGTGTGTGCGTGTGTGTGTGTGTGTGTGTGTGTGTGTGTGTGTGTGTGCGCGTTATGTAAAGCCCTTGTTCCAAGTTAATTCTTTGTGGATGTTTGACTTAAGCCAGGGAGATAATCTCTATTAGATCTCTACTTCTACCTGCCAACAATCGTTCTACTTACAATTCAGCTGGCACATTTATATACACACACGCACACACGCGCACACGCACGCACGGTTGGGAGTACCACAGGAAAAGTTTCAAGAGGCTGCTACTACAGTGAAAGCCTGGTATGCACACACACAGTGTTATCAGTTGAGTTGAGTATGGTTCTAGTGAGTCAACGTAGGGGCGGTGAAGTCATTCAACAGTTATCATTCAAAACAATTAGTCATTCCACAGAAAATTAATCCACCATTTTGATAATAAATTATTTTTCTTTCAAGGTGTCCGAGGCCGTTATCACGGAGAACTGCTAAGCATTTGCTGCTTGAAGACGTCAGCTGGCAGTTCATCAACTGAAGGAATAATTTGGGAAATACCCAAAACCCCATTTCCCCAATGAAGGGGTTAATAAAGTACTTCTTAAAGTAACTGTGTGTAACATTTCGTGGGATTTTTTTTATAGCAGAAATAGAATATAATATTCATAACTATGTTTTCATTAATGTATAATCACCTGAAACTAAGAGTTGTGTGTTTTCGTTAGCTTAGAGGCACAAATCGGCGAACCGTGCCCGAGTACGGAGCGTTCACACTAATCTAACCAACTGGACTTTGGGGGTCAAGTGTACTCGGATCCAGGCCCGGGTCCCTGATGTGAAAGCACCCTAAAAAACAGACTTATACAGGGAAATTTGTAGCTTTGTGTAACAACATCTCATCTTCTTCTTCCTCCTTTCCTGCCAGCTAAACATGCTAAAAATTTCAAATAACGTCACCTTAAAGCTACAACTGATACCAGTGTCGGGGCACTACTCTAGTATATATACAGTATATACAGTATATACTATATAAAATCCAAACCACTGACGCCACTTCTTCTCATATTGGACTGACACGGTTCAAATCCCTTTCAGAAAACTCCAGTAAGAATGTGGAAACACTGGAGCAGCCCCCTAGGGTGTTGGGTGGTAAAATCACATTACAGGTAATACCTGTCACACTAGAGTAAGTGTTTGTTTGTGGTTTGTGTCCCGCCCCTCAATCTGGTCAAGGTATGTGAGATCAATTCCCCACCATTAGGACGCTAAATTGGACTTCTGTGGCAACTTAATTACATCCCTGGAGGCAAACGTCTAAAAGCCCAGGTACTATTGACCTGACCTATACACCTTGAAGGAGGAGGGAGGGAAGAAAGGAGGAAGGACAGAAGGAGAGAGAGGGGAATTCAGAGAAAAGGGGAAATGTGGAGGAGTGGGAGGAGGGGGGTGGGGGGGGGAGAGGAGGCAACGAAATTCCCCAGAACCCCCATCTCCCTGTCTCAGTAACTTCCTGCCCACTTTCCCACGCCAAGACAGAGAATGAGGGAGATTACAAGTGTTGTTACAAGAAATTAAAGAGCAATAACTCTGGTAGGAAGGGACCACGTGAGAAAATGCATTGATGAGATGAAGAGGAGGAAGAAGAAGGGAGCAGAAGGAGGGATGAGAAGCAGATAGCGAGGTGGCGGACAAAGAGCAAGAGAAGATGGAGAGCAGAGAGAGAGGAAATGTCATCCTTCAGTTTATATTAGAGGAACAACTTCTGCCTCGTCCCTCCGACGGCGAGCAGCTGCCCCCGAGACGGAGAGACGCGGGGAAGTAAAAGGGGGGGGGAAGACAAATTGGAGGTGGATTAGCCGTGTAGAAACAGGGCAAGAGCCAAGAGCAGAAGTGATAAAGACAAGGAGAAAAGTAAAACAGAGCGACGGGAGGATTAGCCGTAGTGCCAGGTGGATTTCAGCTCATCCCGCCGTGGCAGGTGAGGTTGCGCTCCGCCAGGATAACACTACATCAAAACGTCCGTGTTCGTTTATTGGAAACGTCATTTAAGCTGACAAATCGTCCGTGCTGGCAACGGCGGTGTGGAAAATGATTGCAGAAATGTTCCTAAACAGGGAAACAAGGTGCCATGAATAATATCTGGCCTGGTTTAGCCCTGTTTGGCTGTGCGGTGGAGAGACCAGGCTTTACACGGTGTTGTTCTTTAAAAACTACAAAAATGATCAAATCCAACCACGTTCTTACATCCTGTGTATATCCTCTGTAACACATTCACTTTCCAATGAAGGGAGTGTAAGATGTTGAACAAGAAATGGAAAACCCCGATTCAGTGCATCAAAAAAACAGCATTATAATCTGCAATACAGTTAAAACGGCTAGAAAATGAACCAAGTATTGGTACTGAAATTCACTTTGACTACGTGTACATGCACAAAATATAATTTTTGCCCTTATTCCGAAAAAAGACAATATTCCTACTAAGCTGTTTACATGGCTAATGAAAATGAATATTCCACTAATATTCCTGTTTCCATGCAGCTGTGCATACTCCCATAACATGTTATATGCCATATAGAAATTATCGCCAACCTGGCTTAGACTTTAGCATTTTATTAGCTACCATAGTGGGGGGACAGAAAGTCGCCCCTCCTATTCTGGCGCCTATGCCTGTTGATATCCAAGTCTGATATCCAAGTCTTTCTTAATGTTTAAAAGTAGGTGTGTTTCTCCTTCCGACCAGAAATGTGGGCTTTTCTTTTGGGCGTGCATCTCGCAAAACTGTCGGCTAGTTGCTTTGTGTTCAACGCACAGAGCTGGCCGTAAACAGGCAAGAGGCTGTGTGTCGCAAACTGCTGTACAAACCCCAGTTGAGACGCGTATTCTGAATGTATACATGTCCAAAGAATGCTCCTAAAACCTGAATAATATCTGCATATTCCACATGTCTTAACTGATTCGGAATAAGGCCTAATTCAAAATATCCAAACGGAATATGCCGTTTACATGACCCGTATCAAATTCGGATTCTTGTCAATATTAGTGGGCATGTAAACGTAGTCTTTGATTAGAGGTTTATCCTCTCTGAGGAGAAGATGTGTCTCTAAAAAGGCAAAGTTATGGACCTAATCCTTTTACAGTTTATGTTTATAACCTTTAGAACATCTTCAACCTCTCAGTGCTCAAGGGTATTTCAGCAGGAATGGCCCACATGGGTCTAAAAACAGAACAACAAAGCAAAACATCAACAACCTTTTCAGTCTATTCCTGTCGCGTTTCTACTTGACATGATTGAGAGCTCCAGTTTAAGATCCATCCCAACCTCTTTAGAGAACCCTTTGACCCCTCTCCTCCATCTGTCCTGCTGTCATTTCACCTCCAACAGTCTGTTCATCTTCGGAATACTTAAAGCATTGAATTTAGGTTGCAAATGTAAAGAGGAGTTTAGATAGAGGACAGAAAAAGGACACACACAGCGAGGTTAGCAGGAGGGTGCAGCATATGTTGGAACAGATGTGTGGGTTTGGGACGTGGATCTTGTGTAACCCTCGGCCACTGGCATGCACTTTGCGCTCAGTGTTGGGGAATCGGTTTCCATCCTGGATCCTTTGGGGTCATTGAAGGGTCCCAAACAAAAGGGAATACGATTTTTACTGTTTTGAATTTAAAGATTAACACAATAAGAGTGTGTTAATGAGTTTTCCCTGAACAGGCAGGAATTTAAAAAACAGTTTATGAAGGGAATGCTGCGGCAACTCCTTCATCAAATGGGTTTCTGTCGTCTGAAGCACGTCTCTTCTGAACTCCTGCTGCACGTGAGCGGTTTCAAAGTTTGGTGAAATATGCGCTGTTTAATTAAAGCGACCGCTAGGAACAAACCTGCCTTTGGATGCATAAATTAGCAGCGCAGGAGTATATCTCTCCAAGGTGCTACATCAAACAGCATCAACCATGTTACACTAACATTTGGCGAGGCCTGGATGGTAATGTTATGAAGTCCTGCCATCATTACTTTTAAATATTTTTATAAAATCCAACCCCTGTGTGCCCTACTCGATTTATGCCCACAGAACACCCAAGGAATAATCACTAATATAAATCACGAGTAACTGAACTGATCATGTTAATAACAACTTTATCTCAAAGTGTAAAGAGTGGACAGATTTAAAGAGACAGGAATGGAAAGACGGACAGTGAGCGAGTGAAAGGGAAAGAAAAACAGTGCAGACTGGTGCATGGTGGGGTGTGTCTCCCTCGTTGCACTGCCAAGCCACTGTGTGCATGCATGTGTGTGTGTGTGTGTGTGTGTGTGTGTGTGTGTGTCAGCGACAGTTGGTTGTTATCGCCACTGACTCAAGCATTATGGGAAATTCTGGGCTCTGACTGCACACACACACACACAAACACACGTCAAGCGGTCTTGTAAGCCAAACCTCGGAATATTACGCAAAGGTGGAGAGAGGGCGATACGTGAGAGAAAAGGATGAAGGAAGAGGAAGAGATGTCAAAGATTATCATAGAAGGGAAAGTAACAGGCACAGCTGACCGGCAGAGCGGGCAAGGCGTAGTTCTCAAGAAAAGAGGAGTGAATGCTGTTCCAAAGAAAAGGTGTCAGGAACGAAGACAGAAACAAATGAAACATTGGAAAAAGAGAGGAATATAGATAGAGTTATTTAAAGGTAAATGTTAAACAAAGTGAAGCCTGAGAAGAAGGTGACACGAAACAGATGGACATAAGTGGACAGTAAGGAAACAGATGGAGGATGGTGACGAGGAGGGACACCTGGAGAAAAGGTGAAAGGACGCATATGAGAGAAGATGAGACAAACCAGATTTAAAGAGGACATTTTGTAAAACAAGTCTGAAAGAAAAGGTGAGAAGAAGCAGGCAGGTGGTCCAAATAAAGTCAGAGAGGAATAATGATGAATGACGGATGGAGCAAAACAAAAGGCCGGAGCATGAAATTATATTGAATTGCAATTACTTGATTCCAATACGGTACAATGGTTTCCTCTATAACTGTAGTTAGATATTGAAGAGAGTGTGCGTTTCAGAAGTCCTCCATGCGCCGAGTCCTCAAACTCAAATCCACAGGGGCTGAGCTTTTATGCATATATGTGCCCGTCCTAAATAAAATGCAATGTCACTGCTCTCACCTTGATGAAGAAAGTGCTACTTTCTATCCCCTCATCTCAAGTTGAGCCTTGTTTAAAAAGCCCTCAAGACATTTTTGGGTTATAGACTTTTCGATGTCCTCACATGCCTTGCCTTTGAGGTTCTAAAAATGACTCAAGTGAGTGATCCAGTTCCCTCGATGACCACGAGTACTCTGAATTTCACAAAGCGGACACGATATATCTTGATCACCTCCTGATGGAAAGAATCCTTAAAGGGATAGTTCGGGTGTTTTGAAGTGGGGTTGTGTGAGGTACTCGTCCATAGTCAGTGTATTACCTTCAGTAGATGACGGTCGACACGCCCCCAGTTTGAAGAAGCAGACTTGAGTTACCGAACGAAACCAAAGCAATGTGCTGGTGTGGACGGGGCCAACAGAAAAACATATTTTAGCCACCTAAAAGAACGGCCCACCTAAAAAAATCAATATCAGTTTAAGTGTACGCTATGTTTAGAATATTTTCGCCGGTTTACCTTTTCGTCAGACAGCCCTTTCCAACGGGGAACTGAAGCCGTTATATCCATCTATGCCCTTGCCAAAGCAACCAGATTCCATTGAAAAAAACAGTAATTTTACCTCGCAGAGTTGTTGTTCTTTGAATGGAGTCTGGTTGCTTTGGCAAGAGCATAGATAACGGCTTCAGATCCCTGTTGGAAACATAAACTGTATAGCTGTTTCACTGCAAGGTAAACCAGCGAAAATATTCTAAATATAGCGTACACTTAAACTGATATTGACTTTTTTAAGTGAGCCTTTCTTTTAGGTGTCTAAATTAAGTTTTGCTGCCGGCCCCGTCCACAGCAGTAAAATGCTTTGGTTGTGTGCGGTAACTCCTGCCTGTTTCTCCGAAATGGGGGTGTGCCGACCGTCATCTACTGTAGGTAACACACTGACTATGGATAAGTACCTCAAACAACCCCACTTCAAGACAAACTATCCCTTTAAATGAAAGCAGGCCGTCTTTCGCTGAACACTGTATCGCTTGACATCAAAACCAAAAAGAAGAGCAGAGCAGCAAAACTGCACTGGAGATCAAATATTTTGGGTATCTGCTCTATTCAGAGAAAATGGGTTCCACCCAGAATGCCCTTGTCATCTGAGTAAAAGTGTATTAACTGATCTCATTAGTAAGAGCTGGATATCTGTGTTGCAGTGTCCTCTTTCTTTTCAGCTCTGGTCGGAAATCTCAAGGGGAGCCACAACGCTGAGTTAAAGTTTCACTGAAAGAGGACTTGTGTGAAGCCGCGGGCCATATCTATACATTCAGGTGTGTTTATATTCACCTTACAACAGAGCAGAGAAGCTTCGTTAGATTAGGTTTGAGGAGGAGCAGAGGGCACGTTTCTCATTTCTACTGTCCAGATTTTATGAGCCAGATTTAAACCTGCGTCATTGTAGAAACTTAATACATATAAAAGTGGAAGAAGCGGACGTCACAGCAGCACTGGCCACACAGTTTAACTGACAGGTGGTCTCTGGGAAGTGCAGTTCAAAAACACCACAGCAACGACTGAAAAAAATCTATTTACACACACACAAAAAACTTTAAAGAGGAGCTTTTATGCTTTTGTGCTTGTTCCCTTTCCTTCAGTGTGTTATATTGTGTTTTGTGCATGTAAAAGGTCTGCAAAGTTACAAAGCCCAAAGTCCACGCCAAAGGGAGTTACTCTCCTCCACAGAAACACCGAACGGCCTGAAACGCCTTGCTTGAAGTCCTGCCTTTTCATCCGTACCAAGGTGATGTCACCAAGTAACAAATTTGCATAATACCTGCCTAGCGGCTAATTTTGCACGCCATCAAACAAAGCTAGTTAGAGCGGAGCTGGAGCGGAGTCCTAAGAGTTTGGTTCGGTTGACCAATCACAACAGAGTGGGCCAGCTGACCAATCAGAGCAGACTGGGCATTTCGAGAGGGCGGAGCAGGAGCTCAAACAGAGCGTCTCAGACACAGGGTGAAAAGAGGAGCTGCAGCACAGCCGGTATGAGAAAAGTAAAGTGTTTTTGAACATTAAAGCATGTAAACATGTTCTAGTAGAAACACAAAATACAAGTATGCACCTGAAAATAAGCATAATACGTCTTCTTTAAAGCGGCAACATACAGATCATTAGACATTAAAATGTTGTAAAAGTTAAAACAAAACAGAAGTACCATTATTAGTCACTTCCTGACTCTGTTTCTACGTGTCTAAATAGACACACTTCCCTGACATTGGCCTCGGTGGTCTGAATGTTTTGAGGCATATTTCATATTCTGTGGCCAACAGCGAGCCGCATTCCCGCTACTGAAGAAAGAACAGTGGCCACAATCCAGCTCAGTCACGCCAACATTAACAAAGATGAAAAGCACTAAGTAAGTAAGTAATAGAAAAAGAAAAACCAAATACTGCGGCACATCAAGCAAATAAGGTGGCACTGGCGGCAAGCGAGGCGGCCGGACGTTGACTTGGGAATTATTGTAGTTTTAAGATTAAAATCTGACACAGTCAGTTTAAGAGGTATGTCGCCTACGTTTCACGCTCACAGGGGTTTAAAAAAAACGCTGATCTGCCTTCTAGTCTTCAGATTCTGTCTCTCTTTCCATCTCATGTTGTCTTTTTTTTACCACATGTGATGTGACATCTAAACACACAACCTCTTGCTTCAAGTTGTGTGTCTTAATAAAACTGTTTGCAGTCATCGTGTGTAGATCCAATGACTGACTGGTCTGGCTCTTTGCTAAACAGTGTCACAGCTGCACCTCGGGCGACGAATGGCCTATTATCGCAATACCACAGACGCACACACACATCAGGATAAAACAAGTATTTAAAGCCTCTGTGTGTTATGTGAACGCATGAACACATGCTGACACACGTGCGGACGGACAGCATGACGTGTGCGCTCTGGCCCAGATATGTACACACACCAAAACATGCAGACATAACACAGCGATAATATTGGCTATCAACAGGTCATTCCATACGTGCCTTTTGGATAAATAGGCAGCCAGAAATAAAAAGAGGGACAGTGTGAGTGTGAGGGAGAGGCAGAGAGAGAGCAGGAGAAAAACATAGAGAGAGATTGGGATGGAGAGATGTAGGGATGGGGGAGGTTGGGTGAGTTAATTGAGCTGCCTTGAAATGTCATTTGATCTCACAAAATGTTCTGTCCAGGACAACATCACACACATATAGCAGGTGGACGGATGAATGGAAAATAAGAACTATGGATAAAAGGTAGGGCTGTGTATTGGCAAGAATCTGGCAATACGATACGTATCATGATACAGGGGTTATGATTCACTATATTGTGATTAAGGCTGTCAATCGATTAAAATATTTAATCGCAATTAATCGCATAATTGTCCGTGATTAATCGCACATTTTTTATCTGTTCAAAATGTACCTTAAAGGGAGATTTGTCAAGTATTTAATACTCTTATCAACATGGAAGTGGGCAAATATGCTTCTTTATGCAAATGTATGTATATATTTATTATTGGAAATCAATTAAACACACAAAACAATGACAAATATTGTCCAGAAACCCTCACAGGTACTGCATTTAGCTGAAAAAATATGCTCAAATCATAACATGGCAACAACAGCTGTCAGTGTGTCAGTGTGCTGACTTGACTATGACTTGCCCCAAACTGCATGGGATTCCATTCACATATCTGGAGGTCAGAGGTCAAGGGACCCCTTTGAAAATGGCCATGCCAGTTTTTCGTGTGTAAGTGTTATTAGTAGTCGCTATTTAGCCTCCGTCGCTAGCATGACATGGTTGGCACCAATGGATTCCTCAGGTTTTTCTAGTTTCATATGATACCAGTATCTTCACCGTCACTATCTTGTAGCTTTAAAATCGAGTCCGCTACAACCTCCGAAAGATCGATTGCGTTAATGCGTTAAAGAAATTAGTGGCATTAAAATGATTTTGCGTTAACGAGTTACTATCACGTTAACTTTGACAGCCCTAATTGTGATATACTGAAATACTGTAGCAAGGCGATATATTGTGATTTTTTAATCTAATTTTAGGTAAACTGTCATAGTATAAAGAACACACCACCATATGAATACAATCTGAGTAAAAAAAGTTGATTTCTTATGCAATCAGAACAGTGGGATCTGCATTTGCATGAATCACAATAACTGTAACATTCAGCATCATAGTTCTACTTTGAGAGGGCACGTACACTGAGAGGGCGCATATCTTTGCAAATGAAATAAAGTATTGATTGAGTTCATCTTTGCATGTAAACTATTAAAATCGCTGGTGTTTTTGAGAATAATATCGCGATATTTGATTTTTTTTCGGTATTTTCTTACACCCCTTAGAGGTAGAGAGGAGACAGAGAGGTTGCTGTGTATGTGGGATTAAAATAAAACACCTTTAATACATCTGCACCAATTAAAATCTCAAAACCCTGCATCCTGCTGAGTCACTGCCCTTTGCGTCTGGCTAATCATGTCAGCTAAATGCCTAAAATCCAATATTACTAAACTAATGGCTTAAGCGCACGCAGCCACCAAAATCATGGAGGGGAGGGCGGTTTGTTGGGAAGCAGAGATGGATGGAAAGAGATGGGAGGACTAAAAGGATGAAGACCACAAAGACATCAGGGAGACGGAGGAGGACTGGGGGGAAAGAGGAGGCAAACAAGGCCGGGACAAATTGATGAAGCCCATTTTAGCTGAACTAATGGACTGGATAAAACCACAATAAGAGACACAGAGACACAAACAGAGAGGAGGAAGAAACAGCGATTTAGAAAGACAGACGAAGAGGAGTTCTAGTAAACAACTAAGTGTAACATCCACAGTGGCACTCCTGCTGGTGCATTAAGAATCCATCGGTCTGCTCTAGAGTGGCCCATTTGTATTTGATCACGTCTGTTTTTGTGAATACTTTGTGTGGGAGTCCATTTGGCCTACTTTGAGACCAACATGTGCGTATGTATGTGTTTGTATGTGTGTGTGTGTGTGTGTGTGTGTGTGTCTCACCAGGTTGGACCCTCCAGTCC
Organism: Adelosebastes latens; assembly: GCA_916700685.1. Classification (NCBI taxonomy): domain Eukaryota; kingdom Metazoa; phylum Chordata; class Actinopteri; order Perciformes; family Sebastidae; genus Adelosebastes; species Adelosebastes latens. The sequence continues at coordinate 40,489 of CAKAKR010038043.1, forward strand.
AGTAGAGGAAGAATCCATCTGGGTCGACTTTCAGGGTCACCAGGGTGGGGGGCCCGCTGTTGGTCTCCTAGACGACAACAGAAATAGAGAAGTTAGAAGGACGAACAATAACATCCATCTCTCCCTCAAACACACACACAACACAGCTACAAGTGAGCTCAGAGTTTATAACCAGAAGCAAATGTAGAAGTTTATAACAACTTAAGTCTAATTTTCATACTTTTATCCATCAATTCTACTGCCTATGATAACATTGTCCTATCCAAAGTCATTGCTGATGTCTGGGAACATGGCAGCATTGTTACAATGACGTCTGACTGGGCAAAAAACACGAGTGTTCAGATGGTCAGTTTAGTCATATAATCTAAACCACTGTATTTATAGAGGGATAACTGAAAGTGAGCCCATCTGAAGTATCACTATTATCCTCATCTCATTGCACAACTGCAAAGTCCGGTACGTCAAAATCGAACCAGGAAGTTGTTCTGTAAATTTAGAGTTATATTTACACAACTGAGAGTTTGGGTAAAAATGTCATAATTTGCTTTCATTTTCGCTTCCAAATAAGTTTGGCTAAAAACTGTCTTGATCGTCACATTACCTTTTTAAAAATGTTGCTGTGTTCATTACATTTGAGCAATTAACTCGGTGATTACTATTTAAAGCGTAACTTTTTCAACCTGGACCCTGTTTTCCCATGTTTTTGTGTCTAACTGACTTATAGGGACAACACTTTTTGAAACTGGTCCAGTATTGAGGAAGAGCGCTGTAGATGGCAGATGTATTGGACAAGCTGTCCCCGTCATGGATAACACCCACCAATGCGTTTGGACTCAACAAGTCTTCAACAAGAGCGTTGGTGGATGTTATCCATGTCTTAATAAAGGATTTTTAAATCACAATCAGAGTGCCTGGGATGTTTTCCAGAATGCCATCCTATACCAAGGACTTCCTTTCAAAGTAAGCTGGACAGTTTTTTATTGTTATTTTTTTGTTGATTTTATAATAACAATCTGATTGAATTGTTGTCCCCATTTGTCACTTAGACACAAAAACATGGGGAAACAGGGTCCAGGTTGAAAAATACCAAAGTTACCCTTTAAGGTTGTCTCAAAATTAGAACTACTGTTCAAACACGAGTGAAAAACATCATCTTTCAATCTGTGATGATTTGTTGGAATTGACAATCCAGTGTATAAGCACAACAGGTCATGCCTTGTACTCCAGCAGAAGACGTTCCTATAAAGCTCCGTCCGTCTGAGCCACTGCATGCCCTGTTGTCCCATCAGTAAAACAGGCTATTGTTGTTATCTTGTTCAATGAGACCCAGGTTGTGTGAAACCATACTTTTGTTTCAGAACCGAATCCCTCAGCCAGTGTTTGCTTGCTTGTTTCTTCTTGGTCACCTTGCACACCATTACATTTCAAATTAAATGTAGTCTTTTTGTTACGTGCTGAAGGTTCCTTGAGGGGCCATAAAAACGCACAGGCATGTGATCCATTTTGTTCCCAAGCTGCGTCTCAGGAAACAACTTCTGGTGTAAAAGAAAATATTGCAGCAGCTACTCCCTTTACAGAAGTCTCACAGCAATATATAAAGGACACAGAGAGACATGAAATAAGCTGTTTATGGCAGCAGTGGCTGTTCCTGCCAGTATATGGTGCCTTGCCATTATGGGAGTGCAGACAGACAGGAAAACAGACAGTGTGTTTCCGCGCATGTGTCGTGCAACAGCTGTTTTGATGCTGGAAACCACAGCGTTTGACCAGCATGGAGATCTCATTCATGTGCAGCATAATGATGGCACAGGAGCCTGCATCAACATGTCATTAGCATCATCATTACGGGGTCATACGCAAAGATCCCATGACCGCACGTGTACACACACACACACACACGTACACACACACAGCTACTGGCTCTGTGATTACAGCGGTAAGCGGTCATACTCTGGTCCAACAGACAAACATAGCGTCCAGACATCCTGGGAAACTACGACGATGATGATGATGATGTAGATTGTTTGTTATTACAGTGACAGATGACTCATGTGCGCATGTCATCATGAGCATCAATATCAGCACCATCGTCACCATCAGATGGGAGAAGATCTGGCAACCCACAGAAAACGTTCCCACCAACTTACTATCAGAGGAAATACAGTAAGTTTACAAAAACACAACACACAAACAACTGACCACATACAAACGGTATTTCTTAATGTGGGTACTAGAACAAATAAACTGACTAACAAAGCAGATGTACATAAATGTCATAGTTAACACATATCAGCGCAAACGTTGAACATTTGAATAATCATTCAATACTGAATGATTTCAAACGCTGCATGACAAACACCATCTTGCATAAAAGAATTGATGCAAATCAATTTCTTAATGAAGTGGGATACTGAACTAAAGACAAGCAAATTATCCAATATTACATTATCACTTTACAAGACTCCATAAAGGGCCGTACGCATGCCACATCTTTTGCACGCTCAAGCGGGAGCTATCGCGGCGCACAAACGCTAACAAGCACCTATTTTTCGGGCCGCGATGACTGCGCGTTCAACGCTTGGAACGCTGCAGCGTGAACCACGTCGCATGACGAGTAACAACCAATAACAGCCGGCAGATAACGCTTCTTTCTTCCGTAAATATCAGTCTACGGTAAATATATGGGGGAGAAGTTAATCATTTTAGTGCAGGACTACTCAGATCTTTACGATCTGTCCCATGGACTACTTTTCTGGCTTCACCCTATCTGTCCGAGGACGTCACAACATCCAGTTGAAATGTGAGCCGGACTGACACAGGGAACTCGAGCAGTAAAGCTACTGTGAGGGAATAACGATGCTGGAACAGCATTTCTTTGTTTTGATTGTGTTTAGTTTAGTCAGTGAGGCTTCCTGCTAAATTACCGCAACTTCATCATCATCGTCATTGCAGCACGCAGGTTTTGGTTGCTTAGTAACGGCAGGCGCGACGGCAGCGCAACATCCCAAGCACGTTGGAAAGAAAAAAAAAGCGGCACAGCTAGCGTTTTCCATGCGGCATGTGTACGGCCCCTAAAGGACTATTTTACTCATGTATACCCACAATAACCATACCTTAAATGGGGGGGATAAACATTGGCAGGTCTAGAAGAAAGCAAATAAGTGTATTCCTCTAAATGTTGAAATATTCCTTAAAAGAAGTCTCCTTAGCTTTTCCCATTCACAGGAAATGCACGTTTTTTTAAGTGCATTTTAAACTAAACATACCTTGAGTTTAGGCTCCAAAGTCGGCTAACGTAGAAGGAGTTAGCAGGAGAGGTGGATGTTTGGATTGAGATAAGGAAAGAAAGAGGAAAAGAGAGAAAAGGTTTGAGAAAAAGAAAGATGGGAGGAAGATGAATAGGAGAGGGAGTGGAAGAAAAGGGTGAAGGTTGAAAAAGAGAAAGAAACAAAAAGGTCAGGAGTGGAAGAAGAGAGCACGAGATCAAAGTCCAACCACATCATGAGACCTTAATAAGCAACAGTCAATTAAGTCTTTTTAAAGTGGGCATCCAACTAGGTGATTATGAGACTACTTTGATAAAACAACACGCTTCACTCTGTAGCACAAACCAGCTATGATGTGCTTTCATATGAATCCCAGTGATAAAGCTTAACTTTGACTTCAAAATGTGAAGCCGACTCTGTCCGCACGATAAATCACCAAACTTGTGACCTGTGTTTACTCTCTGGAATCAGTGGAAAGCTGTACAACTCCAATGTCACGCTGCGATAACCATCTTAAGGCTGTGACCTGATGTCAGATGCTGTTTTCAGCTGGTGATTTGATGTTGACGCTGAGCAGTTATTTAACTCGCAGTGAGGCCTGAGTTGGCACATCTGCAGCCATAACGGCTTACGTTTGTTTTTCTTCTATCTGCTAGGTTTAATTTTCTGAGACAACACAACGTAATTACAATAGAAACTGGAAACAGACAGTTTGGAAGGTGCAGATGTTCCATCTGTCTTCCATCCTTATCAGCAGAGACAACTGGGCTTTCTATGAATTGCATAAAATGCAAATCATTTGCAAATCATTATCAACAGAGGCAAATGAGGAACAATTCCAGGTCATCTTTGCTGCAGCTGGTCAACACACCAAAAAAAAAACACACATCCAAATCCACTTTAGATTTACATTTTCTTTCCAAACTAGCCAGTTTCCACTCAACTTCACTGAATAGTGGTGATGACAGCTTCTAAGTGGAGCAGGATGAGCAGCCTCACAATACATTTTTAGAGCCGTTTCATGCTCCATCACCCTTGATAGGCAATGTAAAAAAATGATCTTTATCATGGAAGGCATTGCCACCATCAATTCTTAATTGTCAAGTCGAATTAAAGGTGTAGTGTGTAGGATTTGGTGGCATTTAGGGGTGTGGCAACCAACTGAGTACCCCTCGGCTCACCCCTCCCTTTTTAAGACTCTGGTAACGTGGGCCGCCGAGTGCAAAGCTGTGGTAACGCCGTGGTATCTTTCAGGACCTTCGCCTCGCCTACTTCAGGAGCGACGAAATTCAGATGGCGGGTGGGTGGTGTTACCACGGTTTTGCACACGGAGGCTCAAGTTACGACACTTTCACAAGCGTGTCGGAGAACCTACGGTGGCCTTCAGGTAACGTAAAAACGTGAATGGCTCTCTCTAGAGCCGGTGTTTGGTTTGTCCGTTCTGGGCTACTGTAGAAACATAGCGAGGCTCAACAATAAAGATTGACCACTTGCCCGGGGCAAGTAAAATGCCTTGTCGGGCTAGTAAATCTAGCAACTCACTTTGCTGCCCAATCAAAAAAGAATCAAACACATCATTTTCCAGCATTTTAATTATCCTGGAAAACAGGAGTTTAGTTGGGTGGCGTTAGAGGATTTGGGCGAAAATCCAGATTAATTTACTTTAATAAAGATTAAACACAACAAATAACTTTAGTCTTTGTTGTTATTTGATAACTGCTAATAAAACAATTTGTATAGGGGCAAGTAAAAATGGACTTTGGGCAAGTAGATTTATGATCCACCTGCCTAAGCCGGCTAGTGGAAAAAAAAAACGTTGAGTCAAGCATGGCGGTGCAACATGGCAGACTCCGTGTAGAGGACCTGCTCCCTATGTAGATATGAAGGGCTCATTCTAAGCTAACGTATAACACAACCATTCTTAGTTTCAGGTGATTATACACCAATGAAAACATAGTTAGGAATATTATATTCCATTTCTGCCAATAGATCCCGCTAAATGCTGCCCAATGGTCCTTTAAGTATATGGCATACACACACAAACTATAGCATGAATCCATCAAGGTCATGAGGTCATGTTCAGCAGAAACAAGACAGGAGACAGAAATATCACTTCCACATATTACAGCAGTATTAACTGTGTGATAATAACTGTTATTACTATAATTAATTACTATAATTACTATATTACAACCTCAGTCTGACCACTGCCACTTAAGCTGTAGATTCATACACTATATCATAGAACTAGACCCAATCTAAAATTAGTCGCCACAATATTTAGGACTCACTTGACATTCAACAATCATGTTCTAGTACATTTTTCAGATTGTTAAGAGACAAATTCACAGTTAAGCGAGATAGAGGTCATCACATACAGTATATCTTGTGTTATAGTGTGATGGTATTACTTTGATAGTTCAACAGCTGTAGTAATGCTACAGTTGTTACCTATCTTCACCCTTTAATATCAACAGAACAGGGTACATTCCTCTGGGCAACTATCTGAGCTTTTAGCCAAAAAAGTACAATGAGGTGCATAAGTGTGACAGTCACCACCCTGAGTGTTCGAATGGCCTCTGTAGGAATGAGGCCAACAAGGTGTCTCCCGCTCTTTACTATGTTTATTTGGATGACACATTAAATGATGTTATCTCAATCGTTCCACAACAGGCTCAGTTTATGTCACTAGTTCTCTTCTTCTCTCGACAATACACACTTTGCAGTATAGATGGGGAATTCCACCGTGACCGGATACACACATATACACATTTACCAGGAGGAATGTGATCTATAGGCTCATGTGACCGGTAATATAACAACATATAGCTCATATAGCCTTCAAGCCACACAGACAGTTTGGCTGAACACACACACACATCATTGTGGCGGATATATTTGCCTGCACATTTGCCTGCTTGAGTTTTACATACCTGACAGTTGCTTTCTAGAGCTGCCCTTCACCATGACACACACACACCTCTGTTACACTCTGTCTATCTTTCTCTCTTGTTTCTTTACATAATCATCTTTCAATCTTTCCATGTGTATTCACGAATTTAATCAAATTTTTTTTTGGGGTTATTTTTTTATCATCAATTAGTCGTTAAATCAAGCAAAAATGTCAAATATTTAGTCACTTAATTATTTAATTCGGTTATTTTTTTTATCATCAATTAGTTGTTTAAATCAAACAGAAATGTGACATATTTACTCACTTAATTATTTTACTCAGTTATTTTTCATCATCAATTTTACGTTTAAATCAAGCAGAAATGTCAAATACTTACTCAATTATATTATTCATTTATTTTTTTATCATTTATTAGTAATTTGATTCAAGCAGAAATGTCAAATATTTACTCAATTATTTTATTCGGTTATTTTTTTTCATCAATTAGTCGGTTAAATCAAGCAAAAATGTCACATATTTACTCACTTAATTATTTTATTCAGTTATTTTTTTTTAATATTGATTAGTCGTTAAATCAAGCAAAAATGTCAAATATTTACTCAATTATATTCTGTTATGTTTTATCATCAATAAGTCGTTTAAATCAAGCAAAAATGTAAAATATTCTCCAGTTCCATCTTCAAAAATGTAATTTAAATTCAATTTTTCATTATAAATTGGATATGTTTGGGGTTTAGACTGTTGGTTGGACAATTTGAAAACATTACTAAGATTGTAAAGGCAATTTTTTCACATTTTATAGATCACATGATTAATCAAAATAATCAACAGGTTAAAGATAATGAAAATAATCACTAGTCACTGTAACTGCTCTGTAAAAGTGTGTTTTATAACACAAAAAGGTCACATATAGTTTCCAGATGAAATTAAGGGTAATTGTAAGAAACCTATAACAGGAAATCATTACTGCGCGCCCTCCACACAGACACCTTGTTTACCATAAACATGCACCCTATGGTGAGAATGGGTGGTAGCTCTATAATTGGACCTCACCCCACTCCCTAATTAACTGCCATATGTAGAAACCTTCTGATGTCTCGCCTCGCTTCCTTCCGTCCTTTCTTTCTTTCCTTTCTTCATTCTTTCATGTTCTCTCAATGTCAATCATCCCTTCAATCCACTCTCTTTCCAACACTTAGATTCCTTTTTTCCTCCAAAATTGATTGAAGGCCACGTCTCTTTCTCAAGACCCCCTCCAGATGCCCTGACCCTCTGACAAACACCTTCATTACCTGACCATAATGTCAAACACACACAGACTGGATGGACCACCCTCTGAGGCTGAGCTCTTACACGGATAGACGCCAGCTAATGAGTCCCTCTTGAAAACTCACAAACTATAAGGGCATGTAGAAAGACACACACGGCTACTCTGCCTCTCTACCTACATACTCTACGCCCTCACCACAAATTAATGTGTGTGTGTTGTATAATACGACTCAGGAGAAAGCCATTAGTGAGAGAAACTGATAAAAAGTGGCTGCTCCGAGTGCACCTTTGGTCTGCCGTAGTGTGTGCGTGTTCGGCGACAGCTTGCGGAAGTAGTGTGGGCCAGTGTGCACTTAGTGTGAGTGTGTTTGAGCTGCTGCTTTGGCAACATGGTAAAAGTTGATGACAGTAGGTAACCTTTGGACTCGAGAGAGAGGAGAGGAGAGGAAGGAGTGGGGCCATAGAGGGAAAATAAGCTATAGAATACGAGGGCATTATTGAGGGCACTCTGGGACTCTTGGTTAGAGTTATTTTCTAGTGCTGCACCACCTTATTTCTTCCACAGGGGTCATTTAACGTTCATCTGATCCAACATGCACTCAGGAAATGAACCACTAACCCCACCAGTGGTAGTGTTCTGACTACTGAACAATACCCCAGTGTATACGGGTTGGATTAAGTTAAATAAAGTGGCAAGATTTCGTTTTTTTCAGATTTTCCCCCATTAGGAGGAGGAGGATTCTCCTGCACTGACATCGTCGTCACAGCCACTTTTGGTGTGGGAGGGCAACGGTTCGAATATGATATGTTACGAAAAGTTATTCCTCATTTTTCGTGCATTTTCTTACGAATGTCCAGCAACGTGTGTCAATTTCTGCTCGTTACATGCATACTTTCTTTTCAAAATAAAGTTACATTTTCACAGGAAACAACTCGATTAGGTTTAGGCAACAAAACTACTGAGTAAGGTTTAGGAAAAGATCACCTTGGTTAGGTTTAGGCAACAAAACAACTTAGTTAAGTTTAGGAAAAGATTGACTTGGTTAGGCAACAAATTTACTTAGACAGATTTAGGAAAGGATTGTGGTTTGAGTTAAAATAACGGCGGATGTGCCGTAACTTAAGTACAGAGGTAACGTGACAAATAAATCAACGTTGACTTCTGGTTTCACACGGGATACAAACACCGTCTCCTGGGCAAAAGTCCAATGTTTTTTGACCCACCCCTCCCTACGCAGCATTTGTCGCTCTTTATACTTCCGGCTCACAATTACGTGGATTACATACAAATTGATTTTGTGGGATATATATGAATTACAGTGCATTACTTTTTGTAGGTATAGCTACGAACGGTGTATGAGAATAGCCTGGGGAGGGCTACCAGGATATGAACCCCAAGGGTTCAGGGTGGGTTAAGCACAATCTGAACTACTTCAAAAGACAAGGTCGGAAATCAAAAGTGTTTATAGCTGCGTAGAGATGGGATGGACACAATATCGTCTAAATATGAGGATAAGGACGGCTTTAAAGGCGACATAGTGAGAGAAATAGTTGTGTAAAGAATGAAAATAAGAGATCTTGAGAGAGAAATTCAACCCCTCTTACTTTCTCGCCCCCACACAGCTGGCCAATCACTGCTAGAAGTGGGTGTGAATGTCAGTTTTGGAAAGTTACAGAAATTGTCAGACATTAAGGATGTCACAATACTAGAAATTTAGTAGTCTATGGCAATACCAGTGAAATTCCACGATTCTCGATACCAATTCGATACCACGGTAAAAAACAAAAACAAAATAAATCCCATGTACTTCAACATACACTCCTTTATTACCATTTGCATACTGGTTTTGTCAAATTTATTATTAATCCCTGATGATATGCCTCAAGTTTCTCAACAAAAACTATATTTTACAAGATTACATTTGAACACCTCATAATGTTATTTTACCTAATCATTATTTTTACTGAATAGAGCTTGAACGAATCATAAGGTAACTCAATGCTACCTCCGTACATTAGCTGTTAGCTCCATTATTTAGCCAAGCCGGACTGTGCTGCCCACCGGCTGCTAACATCTAACGTTACTAGCTCTCCTCCTGCCTATTTTAACGGTCTAATGTGTTGTTCACAATGTAGCGTTATTGAAATTTTCTATTGTTAGTCTTGAGCCCTGATCCCCGGTATCTACGGTACCTGCGATACTGTATAGAAAAACGAGTACTGTCACGTTTTCATGTTTTTAGGCATCAACTTGGTACCTATGTATCAGTTCTTGTGAAATCCTTATCAGACATACTGTAGCCTCCCCAATTCAAACATTGGAAAGGTCTGTGACAGAAATTCCTCCAATTTCAGTTCTCACAAAATTCTTCTACTTTTTTTTTTTTTTTAAGCCAAGTAAACCATTTTAAAAAATCCTTTAGAGAATAAGAAGCATTGTCACAAAGCTGAACACAAGGGAGACACATGGACAAAAAGCAGGTCAGTGGGTGGCGACAAACAAACGAGACCTCTACTGTACCAACTCTACTGACAAACTGTGGTGTTTAAAGCCTAATATAAATATGGATAATATATAACCAAATATTATAAAGGGCATGTTAGGAGTGGATGACCCTTAACCCTAGTAGTGTTGACACAAAAGACCAGACAGAGATCCAAACTGAAGACGAGACGGAAAGAAAGAAGAAGAGGACAGAGGGGAAACAAAACTGAAACACAGGAAGCAGACGGAGACGAATAGAAGGAGGAAGAGAGAGTGATAGAAAGATGGCAAAAGAAAGAATGGGGAAGAGATCAGATATAAGATACAAGAGAGAGACACAAGGTTACATGTGTAGTGGGTGAAAGAGGAGAGGGAGAGATGGAGGAGTCCAGATGTCAGTCCCACACTTCACATGTGGCTGTGGTTGACCTTCCACCTCTCCCTCTATTCATCCATCCATCCCTTGTTTCTCACCACTCTGTCAGGATGTCAGCAGTGTTTCTCAGCACGCCGTCAGACCTTCGCACAAGCCTGCGTTTCTTCCTCCTCCTCTTACATCGCCAAAGGGTTTACCCCTTCACTGACTGTTAACAACAATTTGTGGCTTGTTGCTTCCGTCTATCTATGACTAAACCGGGACATCCACTTTCTGATACTGGCACAAGGAACAGTTGGCATTAAAGCGGAGGAGACCATAATGTTTTCCCATAAGGTCACGATGACACAGCACCTCTGCCTACAAAAGAGATCTGCTTCCAAGGATAGAAACGTTTTGATATATTAGCTGTCACATCTCAGGTGTAAAATGCGTTCCAAGCAGTTGCGAAACCATCTGGCCTTGTGTTGGGAGGACTTTCAACACACCATAGGCTACATCCAATGTAGTGCACGCTGTGTTGGCAACATGAACAGTGCAGAGTCAGCTATGAAGATATCTTTCTTATTTATCTTATTTAAGGAGAGCAATGATCATTCAAGGCTGCTATAGAGGTTATTTTTTATCAGTGCTGTGACATCATAAAATCATTCCATGGTGTGATATAAAGTGTTTACCAAGAAGCAGCCAAAGCCAAGCAGGAACAGAAAACAAGACGATAAAAGGAGCTGCTTGGCAAGTCCCAACAGGCAGGAAGAAGAAAGCATACTTGTAAGAGAGTTCAACTTCAAAACGGAGTCTTATAACTGCAATGCTGATGGTGGAGAGAAATTTGGGAACAATTCCTTTATCGAGGTTTGTGGAAAACTTCAACCTACCATCCCATCACAGCACAATATGCCTGTGATAACCAAGTTTTGGAACAACTGTAAAAAAAAAAAAAAAACTGATGAGAGAAAATTTCATCTGCTTTAGAATAAAACATAAGTCGGCGCTGAATGGATTTCCAGGAAACATTAAACTGGTAACAATGGCACCCTTAAAACCAACAGAAATACTCTCATTGGCTTTCTTGCTGAGAGTTAGATGAGAAGATTGTTACCACATTGTTAGCTTAATTAAGACTGGAAACCGGGGGAAACAGCTGGTCTTTTTTTAGTTCGTAAAGTTTGAGCGAACAGAACAAATGAGATGCAACATGATAAAATGTTCATACATATTATGCAAGAAAATCTGGGTGTCAGTTTGCTTTAAAATGAGCCGTTTCCCCATTCCTCCAATTCTTGATGCTAAGCTAAGCTAACTGGCTGCAACTTCCTGTTTACCGTACAGACACGAGAGTGGCATTGATCTTCTCATTTAACTCTCGTCGAGAAAGCGGAGAAGCAAATTTCCTAAAACGTCGAATTGTTCCTTTAACAACCTGCGTTATGCCACCATTTAGGTTTAAATAGACTCTGATGCACCGCCAATCATCCAAACTACATACTAAGGCAGTTGAGAACTAAATATTTGGCTGATTAAAACAAACTATATGACATGACTGATATAAAAGTCCATGCATGGATCATTACAAATTAGGGCTGTCAAAATTGACCAAAAATGACGTTTGAATATTCGTCCTAAAAAAAACACATAGGTTCGAACTATTCAAATATCTAGCGTCCATCTGTCCATGGGGTGCACAGCTGTTGTTGGTTTACATGATGTAAAGTAACGCTAAGTAGTAAGTGCGACCGACTTCTCTGCCATCATTGCGGTTGTTATTAAATTATTACTTATTCCTTGTTCATTGTTCCTTGTACTCCTTAGTGCACAAATAAGACCGGACCAAATAAATAAATAAAGTTGCTGAGGAGTGTGTACGAAGGAGCGATTTGATCTTTTTCATCTCGAGAGCTGCCACTTCTGTGCAGGGAATCGTGGACTTTGATATATTGCCGTCTACATTTTTTCATTTTGAGTCGGCACTTATCTACTGTGCGCACCAATCCCTTCTTCTCCAGTTTATCTTGAATGACCATAATCCCCTGCGTTTCGGTTCGCTTGGAAAATGTCCGAGACCACCTCTCACAAGCGGTCACGGACCGGTTGTTTTGGTCCGCACCAGTAGAGCATCTTCAAACTAGATAGAGGTGGTGAAAACAGTAGATCAACAAATGCCTAGTCAGGATATGTGCGAATCTGTCTGAATAGTGTCTGCAGTCAGTTTGGTTTTGGCAACACAGCACTGATGAACACTGAGGACAACAGCAGCATTAAAGTGCCTTTAGCGTCCTCGACCATTGCCAAGATTGTAGTCCTGAGCTCCTCTAAGTGAACGGCGGTGCGGTCTGACTAAATAATCCCGACCCAATTGCAGGAAACAACCTCGAAATGCAACATTTTATGACCAATCATGCCCCGCTCAGGCATTTTGAACTGGAGCCAAAACCGTCCCATAACTCCTGCCAATTAATGAGCAAATAGTGGATCCATGTGACTTTGTTTATAAGCTCTGGTTTGCTTGTAATTGTGCAATGTGAACATAAACAAATCTGGGAAAAAAGTACACTTTTGCCATGTGGTTCTGAGCAAAGAAAACATGTTTGGACCCGGAGATAAATTCTTTTGTTTTTTTATTACAAAAAGTGCATATTCAGAGCCTGTTTTGAAAGTTTATACATGCAAGGGCACATCATGTACAGAGGAAGTGTATTTGACTATCAGGTGCAAAATATAATCCAGCTGAATGAAACACTCTGCAAATGAGGCAGATGTTAACGTTAGGTGTAAAGATGATTTTGTATTTTGACTTTGTGCACACTGAAAAGAGAGCCGAGCTGCTCTGTAGACACGCTGTCTCTCTCTGTTTGTTTAATTGGTTGTTTGGGAGGAATTTTAACTGAATTCCAGTCGGAATTCATCTAAATTGAATTGCGGCCGGGCTGCAGAGGGCGGAGCAGCAGCAGACGGAGGGAGAGAGAGAGAATGAGAGAGAGAGAGAAGGAGAATGGTTTGGCTCTGGAGCCTTACAACAAGCTCAAACAGGAAGTCATTCAACGAGAAACACACACCCAGAACAAAACAACCACACACACGCGGACGCACACACATACGAGCACACGTGTGCACACCAGCCGAAACACAGAAGAAAGACGGGCAATGCATTCCTCCTCCTCCCCCATGCATGAGTCAGTGTGTGTGTGTGTGTGTTTGATGGGCCTACAGTAGACGGCAGCGACAGTATAAAAGTGAAGGAGGAACAAGAGAGGATGAAGGGATGTGGAGGAAAAGAGATGTGGAGGGAGGACACAGTGATGAGGGAGGGGGTGAAAAGAGAGGGATGGGGTCAAAAGTGGGGTTTTCATGTAAACAAACTGCACTGCCCTCGGGCACTTTCTGTGTGTGTGTGTGTGTGTGTCCTAATTCTTTTCTCACTTTGCTAAATCCTTAAAGGAGTACGCCAAGTTTTTGGAACAGTGATCAACTTCCCTGTTAAAACACAGACACTAAAATAATCCACGTGTCCCCGGTTGACTATTATTTCTGAGCTCCATGTGAAAACTTTGAGACGAGCAGCTCTTTTACCAGATTACAGTTGGATTTATCAATCAATACATCTTAAAAATAAACCTTAAAATATTCTAAACAACTGTCTATGGTTCAATTCTTTCTGCGGCACAGTTGGGGTAAATGTTTTTTTGTTTCCTGCACTACAGAGCCAGATTGAGTCATGCTTTATTTGACATGGGTAACCTTCAGAGTCCCCAGAGTTTGTTCTGAACTTAAAAAAAACTGCATGTACCCTGGCTTTGGAATCATTTACAAGAATTGGAAACGCTTCCTTCATGCCAGGCATTCAAATGCCATATTAAGAAAAAGTTACATGAGTAATTCATCCGTGTTAAATAGTCAAGCTCTCTCCTATACAGTATGTCTCTCAGGCTCTGTGCCGAAAAGTGACGAAAGTTGTAAATGTATTTTTTTATGTGGATCTGTGTTAACTCTCCTCTGTTAAAGAGACAGTGTATCTTAAGAGACTTCCTGGTTAAAAAAGGGTTCAACAAAATAAAAAAATCACATTTAGCTATATAACTGCAACAAGTTCTTATTTTCTCATGTTTGAGACAATGATGGAGCCCAGGAGTAAATGATCGACTGACAAAAGTGAGCAAATAAGGTGATCATCAGGGAGACTGACTGTCTTAACTTGCTGACAGTCTTGCCTTTACACTTCATTTATAAATTTGCTTTATGGGAAAAAACTGGAAAAAATGCTGTTTTACTCAATGAGTTTCTGATAAATTGGGGACAAGTAGAGGCATCGTTTTGTGACAATACACACAGGATTATTAGAAGATGTCTCATTAAGTAAGCAGGATAACGGCACCGTGGGGGCTGCAACTCCCAATTATTTTTATCACTGATTAACCCATCAATTTAGTCCATAAAACTTTAGAAAATAATGAAGTTGCTTGTTTTGTCGGACTTATAGTCCAACACTGAAGGACTCATTAATTGATTCAGCACTACCTTGATGTGCCGGAGTCCAGATGCCACCATATTACCTCACTTACTGACTTAAATAGTGTTTGTCATTTATTTAATCACGACTCATTATTGAGAGAAATGTGGGATGTAATTAGGGCTGCACAATTAATTGAAATTTTATCGAAATTGCAATATAGCCTGCTGCAATTTGCAATTAATTTGTTAATTTTGTTAACTGTTCAATATTGTGGTGCTGCGGAGATGTCCTGTCCTATACGTCATATTCTACAGACTTAAGAAAACATCTTTGTATTGCTACAGATCACCGCAAAAAAATCACACCATAATCATTTTAATATGCAATGAAAATGAGAATAAAATTATGATTCACTCTAATATCGCAATTGCAATATCAGTCAAATTAATTGCTATTACTTATTTATATATATATTTCTCTTAATTGTTCAGCCCTAGATGTAATTGTGGTAAAAGTGAGCAAACAAGGAACTGGACGACTGATTTACTTTGTCTTAATATAACATGTACATTATGGATTTGGCAGGAAATCTGCAACATGGCCTTATGGGACATAACAGAAGGACATACAGTTTCTTCAGGGAGTTTCTTGTATACCTTCAGGCCTAGTAGAAGTATTATTTTTTGCAACAGTTAAGTGAATAACTGCACTGAATAAACCCTGGAGCAGCTCTTTAGTTCAGCATTTCTCTTCCAGATTTAAAGGGTTTCTGGATTTTCACACTCTTCACACCTCATAATCTGGATAATCCTGAATTGTGAGACAGCCCCTATAGGCGTAATTTGAGGCAAAAAGGCACTTACAGATGGAATCTGTACCATCTCAACCATTGTTTCATTTGATTATACTGATGTTTAACAATGGAGCATCTTTGACATCTTGTGCCCAAATACAAAAGCATTCCTGTTATTATTTTATGAACTCTCTCTCTCTGATCTCCTCCACATCCCTCCTCTCCCAGATGTGTTCCCCCTCTCTCTCCATTTATCCTCCATAATTCACATGTTGATTTTAGCGGGCAATAGCAAATAGAGGGAGATGAAAGATATACAAGCAGAAAACATGCACATGTTTTCGAGTGTTCACACACTTAATCACCAGCATAACCATTTCCTGGGAATTCCCTTTGAGAGAGAGAGAGAGACAGAGGGAGTTAGTGTGTGTGAGAAAGGAAGGGGAAATCAAAAGGACATGGTATGCACTGTTTGCGTGACAAGACCCTTCTTCCGAGGCCAGACACACACATGCACACACACACACACACACACACACACACAACGTCACGTCATCATTATAATGTGAAGCTCTGTTGCTGATGTATGGATTTACATTAAACCACTGGTATTGTCCATTTTTCTTTTGTGTGTAACACCACACCTGGCCTCTATCTGCAGAGTACACCTATGATATTGGAACTATGGACTTTACCATGCAATATTTCGACGATCCACCCACACACACACACACACACACTCAAAGACACACACACACATACACTTGCATGCATTTGTTGGAAGACTAGAGAGCCAGATCAGTGAGCAACTCAGTTAATCATTGACGGCCGCTCAGACACATCATGGACACACACGCCTACTTTCTCTATGGAGAAGATTGCAGAATGGAGCCTGCACTCTGTCTCAGAAAACCTCAACACACACACACACACACACACACACTTATTATGGTCAATGACACAAACAGGGCATGTCAGGGTTGCCTGACACACTGCTAGGGAAAAATATAGGGCAGGAAAAATAATTGAATCCTTTTTGTTGACATGAATTAAAGAGTCATAGAAACTAGGACTGTCAAAGTTAACGCAATATGCAATTTTTTTTTAACGCCACTAATTTCTTTAACGCAACTTGCAAATTTGAGGTTGTAGCAGGCTCAGTTTTAACGGTATAGTGAAGATACTGGCATCATATAAAACTAGAAAACCACAGGAATCCATCGGTACAAACCATGTCATACTAGCTTGTCACGAAGGAGGCTAAATAACGCTCCAAACTTATGCTAAAATTTTGGTGAGGAAAAGCTGGCATGGTCATTTTCAAAGAGGTCCCTTGACCTCTGACCTCAAAATGTGTGAATGAAAATGGGTTCTATGGGTACCCACGAGTCTCCCCTTTACAGACATGCCCACTCTGTGATAATCACATGCAGTTTTTGGCATGTCAGCACACTGACACACTGACAGCTGTCGTTGCCTGTTGGGCTGCAGTTTGCCATGTTATGATTTGAGCATATTTTTTATGCTAAATGCAGTACCTGTGAGGGGTTCTGGACAATATTTGTCATTGTTTTGTATTGTTAATTGATTTCCAATAATAAATATAGACATGCATTTGCATGAAGCAAGCATATTTATTCACTCCCATGTTGATAAGAGTATTAAATACTTGACAAATCTCCCTTTAAGCTACATTTTGAACAGATAAAAAAGGTGCGATTAATTTGTGATCAATCGCGATTAACTATGCACAATCATGCGATTAATCGCGATAAAAAATTTTGATGGATTGACAGCCCTGATAGAAACAAAAACATGTCAATAAAGTTCTGATAAAAGGTGATATTTCAGAGTGTAACTTGCAGCTCAAGGTGCATTCAAATGGAGCCACTTCTACTGAGACAGGTGCTTTCTCCTCTAACCACCTGGGGGGGAAAAGGGGGAGAAAGTAGAGAACAGGAGGGAGGAAGAGTCTTAAGTGAACCTGAGCCTGAGGAGAACCGGCTTGACAAGAATCCAACACAACACAACACTCTGAAGCAGTGCTGCTGGCAGCTACAGGGGAGTTTTCTACTAACTAGAGTATCTGATGAACACACTCTCTAACATAGTGGGCTTCTGTGTTCAGAGGGGGCACACACCTGCACACACACACATTATCACTATCTGTCTAACACACACACACACACACAGAGCAGTCTCGTGTGTCACTTCACAACAGTGGGCCTACTGTCAGCAGCAGGCTGTCATGTTTGAGTCAAAGTTCGAGTCAAGAAACAACGATTCGTTTCACTTTGAGGCTCAAACAGAGAGTATTAAAACAAGTTTCATAACATGTCGTTCTCACCTCGTCCCATTTGATGAACTTGCCGCCCTTCTTCAGCGCTTCGTGGACGGACACGGGTTTGAGCTGCAGCGCGTGGACTCCCGGCTTGGCCCCGGCCATGGCGAGGGACTCCCTGCCCGGGTGCCAACGCCTAAACCCGGCTACGGAGAGCTGGACTCCTCGGAAGGAAAGAACCAGAAAAGAAAAAAAACTTCCTTCCTTCCACTTCTGCTTCTTTTCCGGGGAGAAAGAAAGTTTTTTCAGACCTCAAACTTTAGTGGAGCTCGCCGAGAGTGTGGAGAACATGAGGAGTATAAGTCCACAGAGAGAGACAGAGAGAGAGAAAGACAGGACTTGTCTCAGCGCGCACCGCCGCTGTCTGTCTGTCCTCTCCGCGTCCACGCAGCGCGGTGGCGCGCATACAACTCCCCCTTCTTTATATTATTACAGGCTTTGATTCATATGTTTATTTATTCATGCAAGATCCTTTAATCGCGCAGAGAGATCCTTTCCTTCCTTCCTCCCATCTGGACGACCTCTCTCCTCTCCTGTCCTCTCCTCTCCTCTAACAACTTTCTCTGCTGCTTCCTCTCTCTCTCTCTCCTGTCGCCTCCGACGCGTTGCTTCTTTTCTCCTCCTCCTCTCCTCCCTGCATGTTTTCTGTGGGGGGGAAAAAAGAGACGATTCCGAGAGGGAGAGAGTGAGAAAGAGACAGCGTCAGATAACGTTGAGTGAATGAGGAATGAGAGAGGAAGGAGTTTGTGTAAAAGGGGAGTGTTTTAATCCAGTTCCTCTGCCTACCAGTCTGTCTGCATGTCTACTAAAATTGACAGTATGCATACACGAACATGATGTCTGTGCTTTCTTTCTTTGAAATAATATAGATTTTTTTCCCTATAGCATATTTGCTCAAACTTTACACACCTGCAGTCCAACCTGTGTGGGTGGAACTTAAAGGTGCACTCCAGTGATTTAGCATTGCACTTCCATAAAGTTTGGGGACTTGTGAGATGCAGATTAAAAAAAGAATCGTCAAAATGAAAGCAGCAGGAGCTGAGATATCCTGACTTTTGGTCCCTATGAAGTCAAACTCTAAAAGTCCTACACTTCCCAAAATGCAACAATAAAACATCTTTATTAAACCCTCCATTCGCGCCTCCAACGCGTTTCTTCTTTTCTCCTCCTCCTCTCCTCCCTGCATGTTTTCTTTGGGGGGGGAAGAGACGATTCCGAGAGGGAGAGAGTGAGAAAGACAGCGTCAGATAACGTTGAGTGAATGAGGAATGAGAGAGGAAGGAGTTTGTGTAAAAGGGGAGTGTTTTAATCCAGTTCCTCTGCCTACCAGTCTGTCTGCATGTCTACTAAAATTGACAGTATGCATACACGAACATGATGTCTGTGCTTTCTTTCTTTGAAATAATATAGATTTTTTTCCCTATAGCATATTTGCTCAAACTTTACACACCTGCAGTCCAACCTGTGTGGGTGGAACTTAAAGGTGCACTCCAGTGATTTAGCATTGCACTTCCATAAAGTTTGGGGACTTGTGAGATGCAGATTAAAAAAAGAATCGTCAAAATGAAAGCAGCAGGAGCTGAGATATCCTGACTTTTGGTCCCTATGAAGTCAAACTCTAAAAGTCCTACACTTCCCAAAATGCAACAATAAAACATCTTTATTAAACCCTCCATTCGCGCCTCCAACGCGTTTCTTCTTTTCTCCTCCTCCTCTCCTCCCTGCATGTTTTCTTTGGGGGGGGAAGAGACGATTCCGAGAGGGAGAGAGTGAGAAAGACAGCGTCAGATAACGTTGAGTGAATGAGGAATGAGAGAGGAAGGAGTTTGTGTAAAAGGGGAGTGTTTTAATCCAGTTCCTCTGCCTACCAGTCTGTCTGCATATCTTCTAAAATTTACATTATGCATACGCAAACATGATGTCTGTGCTTTCTTTCTCTGAAATAATATAGATTTTTTTCCCTATAGCATGTTTGCTCAAACTTTACACACCTGCAGTCAACGTGTCTGGGTGGAATTTAAAGATGCACTCCAGTGGTTTAGCATTGACCTTCAATAAAGTTTGGGGACTTGTGAGATGCAGATTAAAAAAAGAATCGTCAAAATTAAAGCAGCAGGAACTGAGATATCCTGACTTTTGGTCCCTATGAAGTCAAACTCTGAAAATCCTACACTTCCCACAATGCAACAATAAAACGTCTTTATTAAACCCTCCATTCCTAGTAAATGCCCGTGTTTTTTGCCACTTTTAAATACAGGCTTTCCGTTGAAAATGTGTAGTCTCCAAACCAGTTGGCCACCACGGGGTCTGAGAAGTAAAGTCAATGCGGAAGTGCCTTAAACTTGCATTCTCTCTAACAGCCAGCAGGGGGCGAGTCCTCTGGTTGCAAAAAATAAGTCTTATTGTATAGAAGTTTATGAGAAAATGAGCCTACTTCTCACTTGATTTATTACCTCAGTTAACATTGTAAACATGAGTTTATGGTCTCAATCGCTAGTTTCAAGTCTTCTTCAATACAGCATGATGTTCATTTAGTAAATTATGGTCCCATTTAGAGTCAAATAGACCATAAAGCAGGGGATGCTTTAGGGCGGGGCTACCTTGTGATTGACAGGTCGCTACCATGGCGTTGTCCGGTCTAGGAGTTGTCCGTGTTTTCGTATTACAACTTTAACCCTTTCACAGTGTGTTTTCAGTACATGACAGTTAATTGTAACATTTTTGGTCGCTTAAAAATTTCTTATTCAGTGTTCGGTTGTACTTAGCTCCACCCTCTCGTGTCACTTTTGGTTGCAAAAAAACAAGATGGCGACAGCCACAAACCAAGATGGCAACGGCTAAAATGCTGAAATTGAGGCTTCAAAACAGCAGTCCACAAACCAATGGGTGATGTCACGGTGACTACGTCCACTTGTTATCTACAGTCTGTGCTCCAAACCCATGTCGAGATAACCCTGGTGACATCACTAGGGGTAATTTTTCCTTAAACTTTGGAAAGCTTCTTTGGAGCCACAGAGGACATTACACAACTGTTTTCATGGACAATGTATTCCCATTTCGACTAAATTGACCTTGATGTGTAAAATCTGTGGAGTGTCCCTTTTAATGAGCCCTCGAGTACTACAGCCATATGAAGCTCAAGTGTATTGCGAGCTATTGCAAGTGTTCTATGTTTAGTCTATGTTTATTGTAGGGTATACATCTACATATTAGCAACAGTACAGGACAACCAGGATAATCTAATGGGGCACAAGATAATAAAAGGCAAAATAATGGGGAAAAAAGTTACATTTTTTATATTTTCTCAAATTTTTCCTGTTTATTTTTAATTTTTTGGTGAAATACAAGATACCGTTGCCTCTTCAGGCATCTAAACACCCATCATTTAAAACAATCTGTGAGCAACTCTTTGGTTTCTCTGAAATAAAGTCCATGTTATGCCTTTGATGGCAGGCCACAAGAAGATGTTGCTGTGTTGAACAATATGGGAAATATCACTTTCTTGATGAGAACTAGATGTTAAGATCAATACCACTCTCATGTCTGTACGCTACATGTGAAGCTACATCCAGCAGCTGGTTAATTTGGTTTAGCACAAGGTAACAAAATCCACCCAGCATAAAAAAGTTACTGGTTTTTGAATGGACTAAACTAACTAGATAAAGGTGTTAATTGGTGAGTTTAAGAGATGCTGGTAGGTAGATTAGATTTACTTTTGGATTTAGCATCTTCATGGCAAAAAAGCAAATATGTGGATTTCCAAAAACGTCCAACTGTTCCTTTAAGTGACCACAAACCAAAAAGGTTTGGAAGCACTGATTAGCATAAATAGAAATGGAGTAATTCTATCTCTACTAAATATCACAGGCATGCATGAAATGCACGCCTGTAGCAACATGAGACTAATCTCCTGTTTGCTGTAGTCTGAAGGAAGCAGACATGTAATTAAAGGTTGTTTTAATTATTCAAATTACCTTTGCCTTTAATTTCTTTAACCTATTTTCCATGACAGTGACAGATTACTTGTGCATCGTGTAACGTTATTAAAAACATGGTAGCAGTTATTGGAAAAACACAGTAATCAGTTTAGAGGTAATCCTGGAGCAACAGGGGTGTTACTCAACTAGTCGGATTGTGAGATTAAGGATGTAGTTTATACATGATGATGTTAAATCTGCATCATACAAACAGGTAATAATTTAGGTGAGGTAATTGAAGCCGCTGAGAGTCATCAGGTAACTTTCCCCTGCCTCCTCCTCTTCCTCGTCAGTGGCAGCGTATCATGTTTTAAGAAGCGTGAGAGCAAAGGAGGCTTAACAGTTACAATCCCGTCCGAATCCCGCTGCCAAGCAACATTTCTTGTAAAAAAAAAAAACCTACGGAGTAACAGATTTTTTGGCAACTCTTGCCATTCTCCAACTCCCTAACTACACCCGGCAGGAATGTCTGCTATGCTGCAGCCTGCTGACTGCCCGGCGGTGTGTTTCGCCTTGACCAAAACCATAGCGAGGAAGAGGAAATCCAAAGAAAATCCACAGGAATCAATCAAGAAATATATCATCATGAACACAAAATTTGAAACTGCTGGTTTCAGTGTTACATGACCCCGAGGAGGAGCACACATCCAGTCGGAGATACATTGTTTAACAATTCAGCAGCTAGACGGATCGCCATGTGTGTGTCTCTTTGTATATCTGAGCTGTGTGTGTTTGAGTAACCGAGTCCAGGTAGACTTGTTGATTAATCTGATCTTGAACCACCACACACACACACACACATACACATTCACACACAACCTCTCAAATGACAGCAAACAAACACAAGATGGACACATGCATATGCATTCTTTCAACAGCGCAGAACACATGCATAAGCGGGGATATTGTGTTTCTCTGGTGCATAATAAAATGCACACACACACACTCTCTTTTTAGCCAGACAATGTTGTGTTGAACGCTGCATTTGAAGTGCAGGCACCTGTGGTGTCAATAGACTCCATTCAGCCCTCTCTCTGTTCTCTCTCTCTCTTTTTACAAAACATCCTCATTTTAGGTCACTCTGTCCAAGCCTCTCTCTTCCTCCTCTGTGTTTTTGCCCAACTCCTGCTCTCTCATTCCAACAGGTGTCCAGCTCCCATTGGCCCGTGCAGTAACAAGAGTAACTGTAGATGAGCAGGCTCTTTTTACTGTTTTTCTCTCTTCTCTTTCCTTCTCAGAATCAGCTTCATATTTCTACTTAATGGTTTGGCTCCCCAGTTCATTCTGACCGCAGTCCAGTCAGATCTCTAATGCTCATGGATGGATTATTGAACGGGCCTACCGGGGACAGGCCCAGGGGCCCAACGTGTCAGGGGACCCCCCTGGCCTTCACCTACAAAATGTCATGCAAAGAGACACGTACCAACCAACCAGGAAGAGACTTGAAATGACTACAAAAAAACACAAAAAGACTACAAAGAGACCAAAAATACTACAAAGAGATGCAAAACAGCTGCAAAGAGACACAAAGAGACTCACAGCGACTATGAAAAGGGGCAAAACAACTACAAAGAGACACAAAATGACTACAAAGACACCAAAACAACCACAAAGAGATGCAAAACTGCTGCAAAGAGACACAAAGAGACTCACAGCGACTATGAAGATGGTCAAAACAACTACAAAGAGACACAAAACAACTACAAAGAGACACAAAGCAACTACAAAGAGACACAAAGACTACAAAGAGATGCAAAACAGCTGCAAAGAGACACAAAATGACTACAAATAGACACAAAGCAACTACAAAGAATCTTAAAATGACCACAAAGAGACACAAAAGAACTACAAAGAGTGGTAAAACAGAGCAGGCGCCCCATGTACCAAGGCTGAGTCCTTACCGCAGCGGCCGGGGTTTGAATCCGACCCGTGACCATTTGCTGCATGTCGTCCCCTCTCTCTCTACCTTTCATGACCATCACTATCAAATAAAGGCAAGAAGCCAAAAAAAATTATCTTTATACAAAATTTGGCAAAATGGACTACAAAGAGACACAAAACCACAGAAAGATGTGTGACGACTACAAAGAGACACAAAACAACAACAAAAAGAGGTTAAACAACTATAAAGTCTGTGTGTCTATGCTCCTCTGTAGGAGAGGTGGTGGGGTCTTTGGCATGTCTGTGCCCAGGGGCCCATTGTTCCATAATCCGCCCATGCTCATGCTCACAGAGGGTGCTTTTCTAACTGCACCTAGAATAAGATCAACCTCTGGTGAGGCTGCTTTGGTGCTGCTCTCTAGTCGTATGACCTGAGATCTATCACAACTGTGTCCACATTAAAAAGTTAGTTGTTGTTTATGTCTGTCTTTTTTGTTTTTTGTCCATCAGAATACCTCCTAGTTACAGACTGAAATATGTGGACAACTATCGGATGGATTGGCATGAAATTTGGTACAGACCTTTGTGGTCCCCAGAGGATGAACCCTAATGAATTTGGTGATATCCTGACTATTCCTGTCAACGTATCCTCATACAACAGTTTGGTTCGTATGATACTCTTCATTTTTCTCAATTTCCGCTCAGTCTTTTCAAAATAAACTTCCGCCTTCACAGGAAGTGGTTAGTTTTAGGCAACAAAACTACTTAGTTAGAATAACACCGGAAGTGGTGTAACTTAAGTACGGAAGTTATGTGACAAATAAATCAACGTTTGGTTTTATACAGGGTACGAACAGCGGTCTCCTGTGCGAAAGTCTAGTGTTTTTTGACCCACCCATCCACCCCGACCTCCTCCCTATACGGCGTTCGTCGCCCTTTATACTTCCTGGTTCACAATTATGGGGATTTGATTTTGTGGGATACGAATTACAGTGCATTACTTTTCGTAGGTAAAGCTACGACCAGTGTTTGAGAACAGCCTGTTCCTGTAGCACCACCATGAGACATTTTTGGGTTTTAGTGACATGTCCTGACAACTAATAGTTTTCCATGAAAATTGGTGCACATAATAAATTCATGATCCCCAGAGGATGAACCCGAATGACTTTGGTGATTCTCTGAGTTTGCCTTTAGCACCACCGGCAGGTTTTCACTCAACATCCAATCAATGGATTTGCACAACATTCTGTATGAAATTCATGGTCCCCAGAGGATGAAGCCTAATGACTTTGATGACTCCCCTGTCTTTCCCTGTAGCACCACCAGCAGATTAACATTTAGTGATATCGGACGGGTTGCCATGAAACAGCTGCGGTGTCCTCAAAAGCCCCCTTTCATAGGACCACAAAAGACAGGAATAGAGCCAAGAGAGGAAAAAGAGGACAAGCAGAGTAAAAGGAAGTATCATTTAATGAAAGAGATACAGAAAAGAGGAGGACGTAAGGGGAGAAGGAGGGGAATGAAAGAGATAGAGATAGTTCATTCATTGGAAATGGAACCAGAGCGAATGTGAGATCCAATCATGTTCAGGTATGTTCGTGTTCAGTTTTACAAGGAAGTCGTTCCTGTTCTCTGGAATAAGTGTAGGCTGTCAGAAAAGGCCTGTTAATAAAGAGGGTTATGAAAAGGGACAAAAGAGAGGTTAAAAATGGAACAAAGCGAGGGACAGAAGACACATGGAAAGAGGCTGAGAGAAAGGGAAGACCCACAACCACTCCTCTCTCTCTCTCTCTTGTAACAGCCAGATCTTTCTCTCCAACGCAAAGCCACGGACTCACAAAGACACATTGTATAAAGACACACAGGCATATTCACTGGCTCGCCACACACTGCCCCCTCACCACACACACATGCATGCACGCCCAGAAACACACACAAGCATGTACAGTACACACACGGGCTAGCTTTAATAAGAAAGGCCTGACTCAGTCAACAGTAGCAATAAAAACTTGATCAGATTACTCTCCACAGCGCTGCTGCTGAGACTTTGGCCCGAAGTCCCTGACAGTTCACTGGAGACTGGACCCATCTGTCTCCGTAACACTTGCCCGGTTATTGTCAAGAAAAGCTATCATGTGGGCATGTGAGCAAACTACAGCGTTCCCCAGAAGAGGCATTCATAGACAATGCAGATGGATATGATGATCGAGAATTCACATTCCACTCTGTCCAAATGAGTTTAGCTCCAGCTGTCAAGCCCTATCCCCTGCAGCCTCAAAATGCTCCACATGGGGGGACCGGACCGGACCGGACCCAACCATTTTTATGCCTTCATGGCCGTCACACGCCTGCAATATAATCCTATACTGCCATCTAGCTGTTGCATGGCAACACTACCCTCCCCCTCTGTGCAGGGGTTGTGCAACAGTTAGGAATGTGGAGTTTCAGCTCTGCTTCAGTTAGTTGAGCTCTGCTGTGAGAATACTGGGGGTGTAGCCTACCTGTGTGTGTGTGTGTGTAGTGTGCACCTGTCGACCACAGCAATGTGTGTGTTAAGTGTTTCTGCAGAAGTGAATCAGGGTAAAACTATTGTGTAAACAACACACTGCACAGGCTAAAACAAGATTCAAGCGCACAATTGAGAGAGAGACTGATTTGGATTCCATACTGAAATCATGACAATCAGTGATTACAATACAATGTTGGATTAAAATTATTTTGCAATACACTTCAATGCTGACTTCACATGTTTGTGTATTGGTTTCATCCATCATGTTATATTCACAAATTCTTGGTTGGAGAATTTAACCCAGCTCTAGGTGTGTTGGTCTGACTCGTCTCCAGGGGTGACCTCTGACCTACTCATGGAAGAAGTATACAGAGCCTAAGTCACGCCCCTTCCGGTGGACCTCCGTGGGACCTTATTTCTGAAAAAATACGAACGGTCTTAATGGTCTTTTTATCAGCCGGGAAGAGAAAGAACGAGCGAGACCCGTTGCTGGTGTGAGTACATCCTGGTACGAAACACACGGCATCGTAGCTTCAGAGAGAGAGATGTCACTACGCGACTTTTGGGTGTGTAGTCTTTTTGATTACGTATTTTCACAATTTGATACTTCAACAGTTTTACAACAAACTGCGACTTTCTTGTCTTGCAAAATTATTTTTTAAATCGACAGACATCATATGTGTGATTAATGGCGCAATTCAAACGGGATCAAAAAAATATGTATCTCTCTATGTAGACTACAGTTCAGATTTTTTCAGAAATAAGGTCCCATGGGGTCCACTGGAAGGGGCATGACTTGACAAAAAAATGTATCAATAATCATTAACAAAGCGTAACCTTATTCCTCCTGAGTAGCTGCAGATCAGTGATAAGCTCTCTGAATGGTATTCATGAAGCTTGTATCTGCTAAAGAAAAAGAAAACTTATGTCTAAGAAATGTGCAATGGAGCCCAAGAGTGGCCATAGAGAGATATACATATATCAAGGCCACAATTTACTAATTTGTGCACACAAGATAAATTTGTTTCCTCAATTTAATTAAATTGTTCCCACGTTTTGGTTAATTTGTGTGAACGAGATAAGCAACCCATTCTCATTCCCAGGACATCAAATACCGACACATTGTCAGGACTGTGACGTTTGATACCAACGCATAAGGTAGCCTTCAGTGGCGGTATGAAATGCACCGGGCGTTCCACTACAATGTAAACCCATCCACGACAACAGTAAACGCTGAGGGAAAGTGCTGCGGGGACGTAGTTTAAAGAGCGAAAGAGACACAGAGGGCGGGCAGGAGAGGAGGTGGATGGGTCTAACAAACACAAGGCTTTCATCCAGCAACCATTTTATTTATTCCCAATCCTAACAAAGTGGTTTTGTTGCCTAATCCTAAACAAGTGTTTTTTGTTTAATTCACAACATAAAGAACGTGTTTACTGCAACTAAAAAGTGACGCCGAGGGGTCTGACAAAGTTGGAATGAGAACATGTTGATATAAGTGTATAATAAAGAGAACCCATCTCTAACTGAGTCATGTTGCGCGCTGTCAAGCCACAATTACACGCGGTAGATCCACTGGTTAAACTTTGTGCAACCTGCATCAGAGTGTTGACCACAGATGGACCAGATACCTGGTGCCTTCAGATGGCTGTAAAGAGAGTCACCAGTGTGAAGGAAAGGCCTTCAGTATAGTAGATAGGCGCACCAGGGAGAGAACACAACCCTTCCAAGCGCCTGCAAGCTATTATAGCAAAAACTACCGAAAGCAGCCCGAACTCATGACATCAGACGTCATTTATCTCGTGGGCATGAATTAACCAAGACGTGGGAACAATTTAATTAAATTTAGGCCACGATTTACTATCTTGTGCGCACAAATGAATCAAAACGTGGGAACGATTTAATTAAATTTGATGCCACGAATTATATCTCATGCGTACAAATTAGTAATTTGTGGCCTCCATATATACACTATTTCTCTCTCTATGGCTCCGAATGAGACAAAACCATCCAGATTGTTTCTCACAGAGCTGACATCTCAGTGGAAACAGCTCAACAGTTCCCCCCTGTGGGTGGATGACTTCCTAAACTCCCTGTAAGAAGCAAAGGAGAGAGGTCTGTATTTCTGAGAGCAGCTCTCCAAATGAAGCTCCAGGAGTATGGAGGACGGAACCTGCCAAAACCAAAAATAAATAAATAAATGACTCAATAATTAAATAAATAAATATGCCATTAAATGTGCCAAAAATTATATTGAAAATTAGGGCTGTCAAAGTTAGCGCAAGTCAGTTTTAAGGCTAGAGTGAAGATACTGTCAAAAACTGGCATGGCCATTATCAAAGGGGTCCCTTGACCTTTGACCTCAAGATATGTGAATGAAAATGGGTTCTATGGGTACCCACGAGTCTCCCCTTTACAGACATGCCCTCTTTATGATAATCACATGCAGTTTGGAGCAAGTCATAGTCAAGTCAGCACACTGACACACTGACAGCTGTTGTTGCCTGTTGGGCTGCAGTTTGTTTTGTGTTGTTAATTGATTTCCAATAATAAAAATATACATACATTTAACAGTATTAAATACTTGCCAAATCTCCCTTTAAGGTACATTTTGAACAGATAAAAAAATGTGTGATTAATTGGCAATTAATTGCGATTAACGTATTTAATCAATTGACAGCCCTACTAAAAATAAATGTAGGCATTAATTAAAATGTGACATAAATTCATCAATTAATTAATGCCTACATGTATTTTTTATATTATTTTTGGTACATTTAATGGAAAATTTATTTATCAAGTTATTTATTTATTTTTTAATTTTGGCAAGTTTTGTCCTCCATACTAGAGTCCACATAAATACATAAAGAAATTTTAAGTGAGAGTCTGTTTTGCAATGTGATGCCAGGTGTGGGCTGTATGTGGTGAAAATACTGTACGGTCACACCATAGAGGAGGAAGTTGAGACTGAGAGTAGACTACAGAGTTTGTTTCTTCCACTTATGTTCTTACTGTACATGACTTTGTTTATGCAGAATTTTAACTTGCAATAGAGTTGTTGTTTTTTCAGAATGCAGTATAATAATAATAAGTTAAATTTTATGGCTCTTTGCAAGCTTGAGGTTCTTAGTGAGATTATTTAAGCTCATGACATGACATTTTCTCACACTCATGCATCGTACTGTGCCATATATACTAGCGTTGTACCTTTTCACTCACCCCGAGGCCACAACAGTTTCAGTGTTGCATGCTAACATTATCACTTCCTCTCAAGAGCTCTGCTTCTTTCTGACGAGAAGTGGAAAGACCCAAATATCAGGTCATACAACTCCACTTGTGCAGATGCAAACAACTAGTCTGCATTTTCCTCTTTTACCTGGTGACACATTGACACAGTTTTTTGTGTATAATAGTGACTGCATGTCTATATATGTGTGTGTGTGTTGTGTGTGTGACACGTGAATGTTTAAGTTACCGTGTGTGTGTATGAGTGTGTGCTGGCCTGTCTGTGCTTACTCAACTGTAAGTTTCAGACATGCTCACTGAATAATTCAGTTTTTTTTTTATATCTTGTTGCCATGGTTGTCTGGGAAATGACTGCTTGGGCCGGCAAGACACACACACACACACACACACACACACACACACACACCAATATGAGCATGTTGACAGATGTGAACACCCCCATACACACTCCAAAAGCAGGGAGAGAGGCAGACATTATGAATCCGCTCCCTCTCTTTACCTCCCCCTCCACTTCACACTCCTATTATTATTAAAACTCTTGTTATTAAGCAGCCTAGTCGGGGTGTGGGGTTCCCCGCTGTGACAACACAATGGGCAGACTGTGAAAAACTGGGACTGGTTTCCTGTTAATGGAACACCTCCAGTGGGTTTTATCTCTGCTGAAGTTAAAAGTTAAATCCCCAAACTGAACCCAAACTAGTAAATCCAGCTGCTCCCAGCTGCTTTCAGTACAGCGTGTAATCTTAGAGGAGAAAAACTACATTTAGCAAACATGCAGTGGTTATTTTTGTATACTGTGGGCTTATCTTTTCATAAACTGTGAAAATCTAGGTGTGAAATTGTATCTGTATACATTTCACACATTCCAGAGGAGGCATTTGTTGAGAACTAGTCAAATGAGCATTCAAATAGCAAAGTGTTTGAAGCCGTTCGGCCACGGGCCAAACTGGCAATTTGTGCACAATACAATACAGCCTGGAATGTCTTTAGTGTATAATGGTTTGCCACTAATGGTGAACACAATGACTAATAATAGGTCATTTAAAAAGTTAAAAGGTTTGTCAAAGGTTGGGCTATTGAATAGGTCACTGTGGAGAAAGACTAAGTATTTTTAAAGTGTGGTAAGAGCACACAGACTAAATAAAATGTCTGTTTTTTTATGTTTATATGTGATGATAGCAGCAGAGCAGAAGTACAGCACAAATATAAATCACTTTAAAAAGCTGTACAAAAAAGATATTTTTGGGAGGTATATGGTTGAGGAAGAGTTGTGATAGGGGTTGGTTTATATCTACTTTTTAACTCCGGATGGATATGTGGGTTGTAAATAAACTTGGGATGCTGTTCATATATTTAATTTGGGATGTAAATAAATCTGGGATAGTTTATATATTATATTATATTATCATTCTATGATATATGAGTTATTAGAGGAGAAGTGAGAAAGGGGTAGGGAAATATAAGTTGTACTTCTACCTGCTCCTTTTCCTATTGTATCTGTTTTTATTTATTTTTATTTTCGAAATAAAGTCTTTCATTCCTCTTGTGCCAACTGTGTTAGAATGGGCCCAGTGGGCTCCAGGGGGTCACATGTGAGAGTTAAAGGAAAAGGGGGAGTGAGGGGAAGTATATATGAGAAAGAAACGAGAAGAAAAAGGGGAGTGAACTGTTCTTTAAAGTTAGAAAAAAAATCAACATTTGCTTCTTTTCCTTTTTTTCAGTCGCGCTACGTCGGATGCGCTCGAGTCCAGTCAGAGCGCGCACGCACCTCTCGTGGGGACACACAGAGAGAGAGAGAGAGAGAGAGAGAGAGAGAGAGAGAGAGAGGGACGTGTGATTTCTCTTTGTACTGAATGAAGAGTTGAGGCCGGCTCTCTTTCTCTAGAAGCACAGTTTGCATGCTGTAAATAGCCCAATAAGCCGGTCACTCTTCACGTCTCGCCGTCTTGTGTTTATTGGAAGCGGTCGTCTCCTGCAAATGTCCCTTTGAGCGGTTTTTGGACAACAAAAGCATCAGGTCCAACGCTGTGTCTTCTCCGGGGGATTCCAAGTCACTCATTTATCAGTCGGGGTGTTTTTTGTCTCCTCTCCGTCTCCTCTTCCACACTTCCACACCTCCGGGGGGGATTTTCTTTTTGCGACCATGGCTGCTGTAACGAGCCCGGAGACGAGCCCTCAACCTCGGGTATATTTCCAGACGCCGGCCGGCACCACGGAGGAACCGGAGACACCGGTTCGGAAGCAGGGACGCGTTACCGTCAAATACGACCGCAAGGAGCTGAGGAAGAGACTGAACCTGGAGGAGTGGATTATCGACCAGCTAACGGACCTCTACGACTGTGAGGTAAAGACCCCAAAACAATACCCGGCCTCCAAAACCGATCGAACCTATCGATCAGGCGGCTCTGCTAAGTAATAGGGCTCTAATAAGAAGCTCTGGGCTCGTCTGTGTGTCTGGTCCTGAAGCAAACTGTTGATAAAGAAACATTAACAGGCCCTTTTTGTGGCTGCTTTTGGCCTAGCTTCGCTTCTTCTATACAGCCTCTATAGTATCTGGGCCATATGCAAGTAGGAGATGAGGTAATGAAGATGGAAAACTAGGAAAGAGTGTGCACTTTACAAGAAACAAAGAATTAATTTCATATTTATAACAGTGAGGTAAAAAAAAGAGCTTATTGTTTAACTTGCCACCCACAGGTAGGCTAGATGGAGCTGATGCAGCTTTATAGCCTTCTCGTGAAATAGACAGCCTCTGTTCTCTCTCTCTCTCTCTCTTCTGATTGGCTGAAGCGGTTTTAAAGCACACCTGTGAATTAATTTAATAAAGTATTAATGGCTGGCTGGAAACCATGATTTTGGCGTTAAATACTTTGTTTAGCTGCTGTTTGGGAGCTGTTTTGGATGGAAAAGTCATATTTTTTTTTTATAATTCAATATAGAAATTAAGAAAAAACAGAATTTTTGTGTGGTTGTTTTTGGTTCATCTTGGATGCAACGAAATTACTTTTTCAGTCTTGACAGCGATAGCGATACCTGGGCTTTGGGAATCAGCCGATACCGAGTACCGATCCGATACCAGTGTTTAATTAATAAGCTGTATGCGTCATTGTGTGACGGGGATTATTCTTTTGTGTGTGAGGAAACATCAGGCTTGACTTCAACATCGCTTTCCTAACTTTGTAAAACAAAATGTAACAAATTAGTATATAGATAACATAACATAAATTTAGTGAATTGTTATTTATTATTAAAATAATAAATCGTACACCAACAACTTGGCAAAAAAAAATCCTCAAAATTACAGCCGATTAGACTGTTATCAGGCTATTAGATAGGTGTTATCAGTCGCTATAAGCCCAATAGATGTGGGTCAGTAGGGGCCTACTACACCCACTAGTAGGTTTTATCATCTATTCACATGGTAGATCACCGGAAGAAGGTATAAAAGAACAGCAACCTCTAGCGACCGTAGTAGTTATGACAGGAGCAGAAGCGGAAGTCAGGTGCTGTAGTATAGACAGTGTGAAACTCCATAACGGATGGAGGGTTTTCACCCAGGAAACCGGAGGTCACATCCTGTGTGAAACCAACAATGTGTATTTGTGTTTGTAGTTATTTTACCCAAAACACGGTGTTTAATTTAACTAAGTGTTTTTTTGCCTAAACCTAAAGAAGCCTTTTTGTTTGTGTTCAAAACGTGATGTTTCATTCAGTTTTACAACATATTAGAACGTGTTACTTTTAAGTTTCACTTTCACAACGTAGTAGGCCCCTACTGACCCACATCTATGGTGCTTATAGCGTCTGATAATGCCTATTTACTGGCCCGATAACAGTCGAACCGGGTGAAAATTAACAGGAATTACAATTCAAGTGTAAGCCTTTTTAATGCAGCAACAAATTGGTCAAAACTTAAACAGGAATTAAAATTCCAGTATATAATGTTTATAGTATATAAACGTGGAATTGAATTGAATAGATCTGCCCCATTGTCACCAATATCCGATCTGGTATCGGTGCATTCCTAGTTTATCGAGACTCACCCCATTCTTGTTTATTCTAATTGCAAACTTTTAAGTAAAGCCTAAGGTAGGTGGTGAGGGAGATACTTTCTTCAGGAAGACAAATGAGATTATACTGATGAGTCTGGGTGGGGGGGGGTCCAGTCATGGATCCTGTCACCCTTCTAATGACCTCCCTGGCCGTAGTAATGACTGAGCATAACCACTTTACTCTGCACTATCACACATCAGACCCTATAGGTCACGGAGAGCCGTGCAGTTCTAATGTAACCTGGCGGCAGCTGCGGTGTAGCTGCTGGCGTCAGTAGTTGGTAAGCTCATGTCGACTCCACTGAGCTGGCATTGACCCACATTCTATTCCTAGCGCGAGGAATACGACGACTTAACAGGTTTGGAGAATTCCTGGTAGGCTAACGGAGACAGAGAGGCAGGAGTGCAGGAAGCTGGAAGAAAATGTGCGCACCATAGAGGATCAAAAAGTTAGACTTGTTTGTTGTTACGGAGCAAAACTTTCAAAAACTCTCAAAGGGCTCTACTCACTGACACACACAGACATACAAAGGCTGTTGTTATAATGGTGGGGTTGTCTTGTTGCAGACAAGTTGGCCATTAACAACAGAAGAGGAGGTCTGGCTGTCTCCACATTTTACACCTGGAAGTCCAAAATCCAATCTGACACAGTAACTAATTATAACCAGATGTTATTCCAAGCCAAACATGAGTGTAAATGCACTTGGAAACCGATACCTCTCTTAT
Source organism: Adelosebastes latens (assembly GCA_916700685.1). Taxonomy (NCBI): domain Eukaryota; kingdom Metazoa; phylum Chordata; class Actinopteri; order Perciformes; family Sebastidae; genus Adelosebastes; species Adelosebastes latens. Next base: position 74,774 of record CAKAKR010038043.1, read on the forward strand.
CACTTGGTGTGAAAACCAGATGGAAAACCAGATTGTATCCTACTTTCTTTGACATTTTAACGGCGGTTACAGGGATATCCCGTGACACGTGGATAATAATAATAAAGTAGCAGGGATACATGCCAGCCGAGGCGATTAAATGGCCTGGAGAGGATTATAAAATCAATGTGATGTGATTGTCTGCCAACGATGGATTAATATGCTATGGATTAAAACCTTGCAGAGTCAAAAGAAAATATTCAGGAGAAAATCTCTGCGGTACTGTGTTCTAGTGTGACCTTTTCATAATTCACCAGAAGACAATCAAAGTGGCGAGTGATAGCAGACACTCATTCATTAAATCCACTCAGTCTTTCAGTCATGCTTTAATGCACTGATGCTTTTTTTTTGAGCAAACAGGGTCACACAAAGCCTCACAAACAGGTGTCGCATTGCCAGTGCGACTTGAATTGTAGTGATTTATTATTGTCTGATTACAGGTATATCAGATTATATTGATTTATTTCTCATTTTTGGACACATATCTCTCATAATGATGCCTATTTTTTTTGCTGTGGTTCCCCCTCTTTTCATTGTCCTGATCCCGTCTCTGCCTCGGCTGTTAGACAACAAAGAGCTTAATTTACAGTCGGTTCACTGATGGAGACACATTGGGCTCATTTAGACGGAGAGATGTGGAGCACGTGCTGCTAAACAGTGTAACTGGAGAGGCAGCTTGAGCCGGTCAGGGAGCGGAGTGGGTATTGGGAGAACCCTGTTCGCTGACAAAAGATATAGAGCGTGTCTTTCTCCTCCTCCCTATCTGCTTAATCGTTCTCTCCTTTTCTTGCTGCTTCGGTCTTTTTGTTGCCATCAGCCGCATTTTTCATTTTTCACCCTTCATTATTTCTCACCTCCCTTTTATTTCTCTCCTGTCTTGGATGCACAGTTCTGCTATTAATACAACCGGCATGTTTGTTCAACAGGGGAATTCATAATGAGCTATTTTCCCCATTCATATAATCCCTTTAAACACGCTACAAGCAGTCAGACAGTCATTTCTGCCAGCCAGCTTGTCAGATATTCATCCAGCCACTTAGTCAGTCCATCAGTCAGAGTCGCTATGGGTAATTGTGAGGAGCCGAGCCTTAATATGACTCCATGGCAACAAGGCTTGGTTAAATGTTTATGTCGGTTAACCATGCAGTGGAAAAAAAAAACGGTTGTGTCCATTTTGCTTTCCAAAAAAAGACCCCGTTTTCATTATAATTAGAGGCATTCAGTTATTAGATTAGCATGGCTTTAGTGAATTCCTGCAGTCGATGATAATGTGGCATTTGCTTTGTTGAAGAAACTGGTTTTGATAGGGGGTCCAATAGAGCGGTGATTCCCAGTGGGGTCACTTGAGTTCATTTGATAGGGCTGTGGGGGCACATTATGGCACATTTCCACCAAGTAGTTCAGTCCAGCTCAGTTCAGCTCAGTTCAGCTCAGTCCAGTTCAGCTCAGTTCAGTTCAGCTCAGTTCAGTTCAGTTCAGCTCAATTCAGTTCAGTTCAGCTCAGCTCAGTTCAGTTCAGTTCAGTTCAGTTCAGTTCAGTTCAGTTCAGCTCAGCTCAATTCAGTTCAGTTCAGTTCAGTTCAGTTCAGTTCAGTTCAGTTCAGTTCAGTTCAGTTCAGTTCAGTTCATTACACATTGGATGGTTATTTTTGCGTTTCCATTAGCAAAAGTTGTGGATGGTTCCAATAGAACCGCTCCACTCTTGGTACCACCTCGGTCGATGCTCCAAGCGAGCTGAGCCGATACTAGACGGTGGAGTTAAAACACTGCAGACCACTGTTTCGTCTGAGAGAATCGTCACTAGCGCGACGCAGGACACCTTCGATTTTTAAATAGCCAAGCTGCCGTCAAGAGCGACCGCAATTCTAAATTCACTTGACCCAGATTTTAAAACATGGCAGCTCACAAAACTACACCGTACACCACGGTGTACAATTGCAGACATTTCTCTGTTTGGTTGCCATTGAAATGATTCAGCGAGTGTCCCGTTGAGATGATGTCACGGCAGTCTCGAGTGCTACGGCGATCAGCTGAGGATCCCACCTTTACTGAGGCTACATCCACACTATTACGTTTTTGTTTTAAAATGCTTAACTTTTGCTACGTTTATGCCTAGCGTCCACACTACTCCGGCATTTTCAAGCCCCTATAACGGAGATGCTTTAAAACGCTGCTGAAAACCTTTGAAAACGATGACGCAAACTTCCACGTCTGCTTCTTGATTGGGTCTTATCGGTCATGACGTGTCCTTCCCTGATTTGTCACGCCCCATCATGTGAATCATTTCCGGAAGAAAATAAAAGACATCAGCCTCGACCACCAGCGGTTAATTTCAACATGGATAACGAGTTACAAGCGTTGCTGACCTTGTTGTCGATGCTAGCAGCTGTTGTGCAGTTAAATTCTGCATTTTATAATGCTACTACTGCCTACATGCGCAGGAGGAAAGCTATTATTCAAGCGCTTTGCATCAATTCCCGTGTCCACCGCTGCTTCCTGTTTACAGTGGAACGTAAACAGGAAGCACCTCCGTCCATACTACGTTGTAGTATGGACGGAGGTTAATTCTGAAACGGCCCTAAAACGCTCGTCTGGACGGAGATCGTAAACGTATTAGTGTGGATGTAGCCTGAGAGGGTACGATCCGCGGTGGAAACACGGCTAGAGAAAAGGACCTTGTACCAAAGAGTCGTACCATGCAGTGGAAACACGGCTTTAGACAAAAAAAGGTTGGGAACTGCTGCAATAGAGCCTCCAAATCCCACAATTCCCACTCATCTCACAGTTTATATAATAAACCCAACTGTTAGGTTGAAAACATAAACACTGAACTGGCAGGAAGTGTTAGGATTTAAGAGGGTTACTGGGCACACAACACAATCAGCGAGTGTTTCTTTAAGGATAGATGCCTTTTTAAACTGTGTACACTTTCTTTGTTGTTATTGAGCCTCCACTCTATTACTGGCTCTGTATATAAGGTGCTAAGTGAGTTTGAGCTCACTCAAGGGAAAAGGAAAGTGGGGGGGGGTTACACTCGTCGAGTCCACAACTCCACTTGTAGTAGAAAATGATCAAATTTCACTCCAGCCTTGGTATCATTTCCATGGCAACTGTGCTGTTAAATGTTAATTTGTCAGTTATTCTCTCTCAGTTCAGCTGTGTTTTGTGCTCGTAGTACCCTGGAGCTGACCAGTAGCTACATGGTTAACAGTGGGGCGAGTGGGCGGTCCAAACCCCAAACTCCAGGGCCCTACGTGGCCACACACACACACACACACACACACGCACACACACACACACATACATAAACACAGATGGGGATACGAGTGAGAACAGAGGCAGGTTTGGTGAGCAGGAATGCAATAAACGGGGGAAGAGAAGGGAAAAAAAAGTAGAGGGGATGGCAGGAGGAGAAGGAAAAAGTAGTAGGAGGAGGCAGGGATGTCAGAGAGGGAGAAAGTGTTATTGTAACATGTGTCCTCTGCTACTGCTGAAATATAATAGTAGAGCCTAAAGTCCCCTGAAAACAACACAGTGACTCCTGACAGCTGAATAAATGAATATCACTTTAACACATACTAATGAACAGTACAGTAAAGGGTAAATGGATGATTCCTGATTGACTTTCCGACGCACACCTGCACAAAAACGCACGTAGGGTGTGCAACATTTGCTTAAACCTTGCACTTTATGGTCTGAATACCAATCAGCATTACCCTGTTTCGCTCTGTGTGCGTAAGAGGGCGACTACAAAGAGTGGTTGTTACACAGCGGGAGTGAAAGACTCCAGTGTGTCTTTGTGAATACCCCACACACCAACACAAACACACACACAGACAGACATGGGCATGCACACATCGTGTTAACAGCTCACATGTGGTTTCTACGTGTTGAACAGTTCTTTTCCTGTTTAATTGCGGGTGAGTCACCATGTACTGTAGCCCTGACCCACTGACGGACCATGTGAGCGTTTTCTAAGACACAGACACACAAATCAACCAAGCTAGAAAGTGAGCGAGGGAGACCAAGCGCATGTTTTGGTTAGTGTGTGAGTAAGATCGGAAGGAAGTAAAGAATGCCAGGCCAGAGGAGGCATGGATGAAGAGAGAGAGAGAGAGAGAATGAGGGATGTGAGTCATCCAGGGGAATGTTTATGCATGTTGTCACAGGAAGTGTGTGAGACAAACACATACAGTACATAGGAAAATGGACATTATTAATATACCACTTTCCCCCAAAGCAATTTCCCACAATCAATGCACACACCTGTTGATGCCCACAAACACACACTCACATGTCCGTCTTGGTTTCACTAAATAAATTTGCACATTTTTTGCGAATCACTTCTAAAAGACATTTTGCTTAACGTTTGCTTAATGTTAGGCTATAAAGGAATGTTACAAATAAATCAAAGTTTGGTTTAAAATAACTACGTAAGTGACTTTACTTAAGTACGAAAGTTAAGTGACAAATAAATCAATGTTTGGTTTAAAATAACTACGGAAGTGGCGAAATGTAAGTACGGAAGTTACGTGACAAATAAGTCAACGTTTGGGTTAAATAACTACAGAATTGGCGTTACGTAGGTACGTAAGTTACGAGACAAATAAATCAACGTTTGGGTTAAAATAATTACAGAAGTGGCGTAACTTAAATAGGGAAGTTACGTGACAAATAACTCAATGTTTGGGTAAGAGCAACTACAGAAGTGGCATTTCGTAAGTACGGAAGTTACGTGACAAATAAATCAACGTTTGGGTTATAATAACTACGGAAGTGGCGTTTCGTAGATACGGAAGTTACGTGACAAATCAACGTTTGGTTTAAGATAACTACGGAAGTGACGTTACTTAAGTACGGAAGTTAAGTGACAAATCAAAGTTTGGGTTAAATAGCTATGGAAGTGGCGTAACTTAGGTACGGAAGTTACGTGACAAATAAATCAACATTTGTGTTAAAATAACTACGAAAGTGGCGTAGTTTAAGTACTTGACTTGACTTCTGGTTTCACACAGGACATGAACGCCGGTCTCCTGGGCTAATGTCCGGTGTTTTTTGACCCACTCCCTACGCGGCGTTTTTCGCTCTTTATACTTCCTGGTTACCGTATGTGGATTACATACAAATTGATTTTGTGGGATATACTGTATATGAATTACAGTGCATTACTTTTCGTAGGTATAGCTATGAACGGTTTATAAGTACAGCCTGGACAGGTCTGTTGGCCAATTTTGTCAGCATGCAGGACTGTAAACAATAAGCTATCACCCAGTAACATATTGTGAATATCTTTGGGTATACATATACAACTTAAAAGTTTTCTGATTCTTTCACCGTTTGTCTCGTTGTTGTTTGTCACAATCCTCCGTCATGTGTCAGAGAGCGTAACCTGCACATACAGTACTGATTGTCTACCACCTTGCAAAACCTTTCAGTATTATGTTTCAGCAGCAGCTAAGCCTGATGAGCTTGTCATTCCATCCTCTGTCACCCAGGTCGGGCTGGCAGCCAAGTGTAAAAGGTTTAAACAAAACCATTTTACCTTAATGATCGCAAGTGAAGCGAGGGCACATTTGGAGTTTGATTACGAAAGTCGGCTGCTTGCAGCAAATCTAACAGCAGGCAGTAACTTGTTTGATGTCATGGGACAGTTTATAGACTTGAAAGCCGGCTATTCATTCACATCCTCCTGCTAAACACTTGTGTATATTGTGTGTGCACATTTAATAGGCGGCCAGTAAATACTCAGGCTGTTAAGATCTTTGCTTCCATAAATATAATGACTGTGATGTATTAAAGTAGCCCTTTGCGTCCCTGCTCATTATTTTGAATGAGCTACAACAGTTTGTTTCAGACAAGCACTCTGCTTGTCTGAAACAAAGTGCTATTAACTGTCCTTTTTTTTTTTTTAATTAATGCATTTTAAGACTGTGCATATGCTTTTGATGGCTGTTCTGAGGAGGCTTTTTAAAGTGAGCATGGGTATAATAGTGATATAGTTTGGTACACAGGCCAGTGTTATGTGCCTCGAGGGTGTAATAGTGCTTTTAAATGAAAGATAAATATGAGCTTTTGGTGATTTTTTTATTGGCCTCCATATTGAAACCATACTAAAACAACGAAACAGACAAACCCATTGTCCCAATATTAACAGTTGCGACAAGAAGCTGGCATACATCTTTGGTATGGAGTCATTATAATCATGAAATCTCTCTGCGTAAGTAATGCCAACTGCCCGCAGGTTGAGTGAGGTAACACCACTCAGGAGTGTATTTTAGTCCCAGGAGGTGCATTAGAGCAGATGCCAGTTGAGCTGTTGGTTAACTGCAGGGAAGTTTAGTATATGGCTTTATTCACTGAATGTGTTGTGTGTGTATAATGTGTTTATTGTAGGGCTGTCAATCATTTAAAATAATTAATCACGATGAATCACACATTTTTTATCTGTTCAAAATGTACCTGAAAGTGAGATCTGTCAAGTATTTAATACCCTTATCGACATGGGAGTGGGCAAATATGCTTGCTTTATGCAAATGTATGTATATATTTATTACTGGAAATCAGTTAACAACACAAAACAATGACAGATATTGTCCAGAAACCCTCACAGGTACTGCATTTAGCATAAAAACTATGCTCAAATCATAACATGGCAAACTGCAGCCCAACAGGCAACAACAGCTGTCAGTGTGTCAGTGTGCTGACTTGACTATGACTTGCCCCAAACTGCATTTGATTATCATAAAGTGGGCATGTCTGTAAAGGGGAGACTCGTGGGTACCCATAGAACCCATTTACATTCACGTATCTTGAGGTCAGAGGTCAAGGGACCCCTTTGAAAATGGCCATGCCTGTTTTCTCCTCGCCAAAATTTAGTGTAAGTTTGGAGCATTATTTAGCCTCCTTCTCGACAAGCTGGCATGACATGGTTGTACCGATGGATTCCTTAGGTTTTTTAGTTTCATATGATACCAGTATATTCACTCTAGCTTTAAAACTGAGCCCACTACAACCTAAATAATCGCAAGTTATTGCATTAAAGAAATTAGTGGCTTCAAAACAAATATGCGCTTTATTATCGCATTAACTTTGACAGCCCTAGTTTATTGTACCTTTTATGCGCCAATAACAGACTACAGGATATTTAGAGAAGTTGATGGGATGTGATTTCAGCAGGTAGTAATTGATCAGATGGGTTTACAGAAACAGACTGTGTTCAGAGCCGTGGCCCGGTGTTAGCAGACACTGACGAAGAGTTTGCCAAGTGAGAGCACCGAACAGTGCCACGTTGGCGTCATATATCCTCCATGATGTCACCGCCATGTGAAACCCAACTTAAGCTTTCATGGTATCGCAACGTGGAAGTCATGCGGCAGGATTGTTGTGCGATTGTGAAAACTGCTCTGATTAAAACAGCTTTGGGAAGAAATAGATGGCTGAAAGATGTGTGGTGGACAGATGGACAGACAACTGGTAGGCAGATAGACAAACAGACTGGCAATAGAGATGGTAGACAAACTGATGAATGAGGTGGAGGAAGAATGTTAACAGTCGTCTGTCATTTACTAATAAAAGAAATTCTAATGATAGTTTGATGTTGTTCTTAGATAGACAGTTTACTTTTTAGTTTTTCATGTCACATGTGTGGTCTTAACTTTGAGAACTTATTTTTGCAATTTGCTTTTAGTCATTGAGCAGGAAGGAACAACTGACCATATTTGGGCAAAGAGTCTGATTAACAAATTATTGATTCACCAGGAAGGAGTCTCTTTCTCTCTCTCACTCCCACATCCTCTCATAATGTTGGGATTAAGAGTGAACAAATCAACAAGTGTTCAGTCATTCACCTCTTGTTTCTGTTCCATATTATAAAATATGACAAAAAAAAGTGACCAACACGTTCGTAGAAACTTCCTTTCCCGCCCTGCTCAAGCCTACAGGGGTGTGTGTTTTATGTTCAAAAAGATTAATCACTTTAATCTACTTACAGTTGGATTCTGTAAGTGCCATAAAACCCACCAAAACTGTTCCTGATCCTGCTACTGAACTAACCTCAGAGTAAATGAACTGCCAGGCAGCTAAAGAATGATCATGTTGGGACAGACAGGTTCTTATGAGGGTTGTTGTTGTTTCAGACCATGTCTAGTCTTGTCTGTTTTTGTTTCTATGTGAATAATCTGCTGGAATATCCTGTAACTGATTATGGATATTATGAATATGGAATTTAACCGAAGCATTTCATTTATTAGATTACCCAGCGTGTTGCCAGTGTTCAAGAAGTCAGAGGTTGTGTTGATGATTGATCTGTATGAAAGAATTTTAATGTTCTCTAATCCCTTTTGAAATCCGCAGGGATTACATCTCAATAACGGCAGAATGAATTAAAAGGCTCCACAAATAATCATTTCTGTGGCAAAGTGGGTAAAAATGAATGGAAAAAACATATTTGAATGGAACCTGAATGACCTTGTAGGATAAAAGAATAAAAGGATAAGTCTTTCAATGAATGACTAATGAACAAATGAATGTTGGGCCCTTTTGTTGTGTTTGTAGTACTTGCCAACAGTGACATAATGATAATCTGCTGTAATCCTTGTTTGTATGCATTCTTAATTTAATCTGCACGTAATCTCGTCTTTCAGTCCAATTGTAGTGGTAATGACTCACCGGCTCATAGAGGAGCCAGTGAGCTATTTTTCTTCATCTATTTCTTTCCAAGTTTTTTAATTTTTACTTGTTTGCTCTCATGATAATTAGTAATTGATGGAAGAATGGGGGAAAAATCAATTTGTTACAACACCTCGGGCTAGTTTTCTCTCAATGTTCCCCAAGATGCACGCACACAAGCACACACATCGATATCATAATTTCCTCCTCAGATCTGTCCTCTGCTGCAGAAATGACAGGCTCAAGAGGAGCTGGAGAGTGGAGGTGGAGGGTGAAAGTGGGCACTTGAAGATGCTGCCCGGATCGCATATTTCAGATGGATGCACGGGGCATTTTGTAATTAGAGTGGGCTGAAGAGAGAGAGAGATGGATATCCTTTTAAGTGTTAAGAGAAGCTGTATGTGTTTATGCAAATCATTAAAAGCTGCATGGAAATTGAAAGCAAAGGTTAAAAGTTAGCAATCAATTCTAAGTGTGCCACTGTTGCCGTGGCTGGAAAAGTAAAACTGTTGTGAGGATTTAGAATGGTAGATGGGGAAAAAAACATGAACTTGCCAAAGCTTAAAGGAACAGTGTGTAAGATTTTGGGGGATCTATTAGCCGAAATTGAATATAATATTCATCCGTTTTCATTAATATATAATCACCTAAAAATAAGAATTGTTGTGTTTTCGTTAGCTTATAATGAGTCGTTTATATCTACATAGGGAGCGGGTCCTCTCGACGGAGTCTGCCATGTTGCTCCGCCATGTTTCTACTGTAGCCCAGAATGGACAAACCAAACACTGGCTCTAGAGAGAGCCTTTCAAGTTTTTACGTTACCTGAAGGCCACCGTAGTTCTCCGACACGCTTGTGAAACTGTGGTAACGTGAGCCGCAGAGTGCAAAACCGTGGTACCGCCAGCCGCTGTCTGACTTCTGTTGCTCCTGTTGCTTATTATGGTATGGATGTCCTCTGAGCGAGGGGAACGGCGTTACCACGTTTTTGCACTCGGTGGCTCACGTTACCACAGTCTTGCAAAGGGAGGAGTGAGCAAAGGGGTATGCAGTTGGTTGCAATCTGCAACCACACCACTAGATGGCACTAAATCCTACACACTATACCTTTAAATCAATACTCTGTTAAATAACAGCCAATACACAGTGATTAAATATCAACGTTTTGCAGATTTTCGCTTTAAATTTGACTTCGCAGTTGGGTGAAAACTGGGCAGCACCGGTGACAATCTGTCGCCCCTCATGTAGCAGTTTGTAAGCGTGATACAGCAGCAGAGCTCCAGCCCCTGGTGGCACCACGCGGCTGCCAGTACAAACCTTCCCGAGGCTGGTTGTGACCCTGAGGGACCAGCCAGAGTGTTTCCCCCAGAGAGGCTGCTGCAGCACAGACATGTTCAGTCAACACACACAAACCACTGAACCGCTCAGTCAGGCCAAACAAGCTGATGTGTGAATCATTCAACCGTGCTGGCAGCAACTAGGACTTTGGGAAGCTTTTGGAGGGTGGGGGGTCAAGGTTGGGTGACTCTCTACATTTTAACTCAAAAAATAGATTTTTAGCAGCGTGTGTGCTTTGGGTGCAAGCGGACCAATCCATGTCTATCAGCAGCTCTAGGTTCAGCTCTATATCACTTTACTCTGTTATGTATGTCTTTTGACTCGACTAATGCTATATATACAGTATATATGCTATTGTTGCCTAATTACAGTGTAAAAAATACCAAAACTACTGTGCTTGCGTCCTAATTATAGTGATGAATGTTTCCTGGCATCCTACAAAGTATACGTTCTGTGTACTTGGAGCCTGTTTAGTTTGGCTTTCTCCTGTCTGAAGCAACCCACACACACACTAGGACACAATGGCATGCCCACATCACTACCACCAGACCCCGGAGGCTCTGGTTCCTTTTACTTGACACGACAGAGCTGTTTTATCAGTAGTGAGATAGCAGGAAGGCTGACAGGGGCTGCAGAGTCAAAACATATGGAGGCTCTGGTAGGAGGTGCTCAATGAGGGTTTTTTAAAGCTAGGGTTGGTAATTAGTTTTTTGTTACATTTGTTGAAATTCTCATTACATCCCGACTACAATCAATAGCCGTTCACGTTCATTGTGATATGTTTACGTTAATAGAGTGCTCCAGGGATGACATATTTTTGTAGGCCAACCAGGAAGTTAGCATCACCCTGGTTTCCCTCGACAAAAAGCCACTGGGATTTTTCCATTGGGTTTTGGATTATTGCAGAAAATAAACTCTGTGCAAACTCACGTTTATGATACTTACACATTTTGTTCAGCAAGATAATCTTCACAAATGAACACAACTTTTATGATTTTTGAAGCGTGAATGCAATCGCCAGAAGTAAAAAGCTAACGTTAGGCTATAAATGAACTACACCACGGACGCATGAGTGCCCATGAGTATACACAACGAGGCTGTAAAGGCGGATGAGTCGGCGTGATGGCGTTTAGTAGTCTCATTTAGCCACTTGTTAGCAACCGCTTTTATAAGACAAATAAAGGCTTCAGAATTCACTAGTGGGGTATTTACTGATGTATTCTATATCGTAGAACAAAACGTTAAAAAGCTTGTGTTAACCACAGACCTTATTTCAGGCATCTGACTAAAAACCCATTCAAAAAGCCCATTGACTTCCAGACGAGGGAACCCATTTCTGGGTTTTAGGACTCATTCCTGTAGCACTATATAATAATAATTTTGGGGGAGTGGCTTTGGGGAGAGACCTGAAGGGTTGGACTGTCAGTGCTGCCAACTTGGCAACTAGCTACTTTCATTGAAAAAGAGTTGACAACACTGGGCTGGGTTTTTCGGTTGGATCATTTTTAAAAATCTAGTGTACTCTAGCTATTTTATCAAAATTACCAACCCTAGCTTTAATAGAACAATTTAGGAGCTACAAGTGTCCCTACTTCCACAGAGGTGCATGTAGAGACACAGATATTCTCGAACATTTCAGTCCTTACTCTCATAAAAGAATTACGTTGTATTTTCTCGTCTCCATCCTGCCTGTAAAGAGGTTAGTTCAGCTCTACCGTTTTGCCTGCGGCTCTTTCGCTCTGTTTTTCATATGATTCAAAACAGGACATCATATTCTTCCTGGGAGGAAGTACATTCAACTGATTAGACGTGCAATCGAGATGAAAATCAGCCACACACAAACAAAAGGTGCACAATAACACACACACGCATGAGATGTTACAGGCACACTGTAGACTCTAGATTAAGTGCATTGCATCGTATTGATTATGGATTGTTGTGGTTTATGGTCTATGGCTGTGTGTGAGGCCACATATTCATTACAGCAGCCACTTACATTAATTGCGCGCGCACACACACACACACACACACAGTCAACTCTGCCCTCTTAAACTGTTAACACACACACATTCTCTCAAACACACACTCAGCCAGCCACTTCCCACAGATATCGCTCTACGTCCCCTCCCCTCCCCCGCTATCTCCCAAGGTCACGTGTTCAGACAGGAAGTAGCTGGGTGCTCTGGTGTTTTAACCCCTTCTTTGCATGAGAGAAGAATAGAGAAGAGACCTTTTATAACGGTCTTATTTTCTGGGGGTCACACAGGGAGGAAGGAAAAGAAGTGTTAGAGGGAAGCCAACAATGTCTGTTATTGAAAGAGCTGCAGATTCCTGATAAGCAGTCGTGTGAGAGATAGAAGGAAGATGGAAAGCAGCAGGCGATGACGGACACAAGGCATCGCTAATCCCTACACCCTTGTTGACCCCTCTGTGACTCCCTCGCTCTTATGTTTTCTCTCTCTCGTTCTCGTATAAGTGCCAGCAGCAAGGTGGCCCAAACGCTATCAATGGCCCTGTTACAGACGCACTGAGAGTGATTTATAGGGGAGCAGCACGGAGCGAGGAGAGAGTAATGCCAACTGGACAGGAAGGGCATCAAAAGAGACATAAAGATAGAGAGACAGAGGGGGAGAGCATGACAGGAAGCAGGTCCAAGCCCAGTATTTTTCCACTATTTCTATGCTGGTCCTATCCTATGTGTGTGTGTGTGTGTGTTAATCAGATGACAGTAGACTAAATTACCAGATCAGTCAAAAGGATGTCATGAATTACCACCTTAAGATGGCTTACAGGCATCTTTTTAGCTTTCAATTTAAAATATTTGTTGTTATTTTGATAAGAAAGAGGTTTGGTAACTTCTGTAAATAGGCCACTTAGTCATATGATTAGGTAGAGCTGTCCCGACTTAGTTGATTAGTCGACTAATTAGTCGTTTTGGTCTTAGTCGACTAAGATTTCTTTAGTTGATTAGTTGTGTTTTTATGCGTTTTTCATGCTGAATGACTTATTTTTAAGAAGCTTATGAGCAAATCTCTGGTAAACACAAGATTTGAAGTTGTGCTTTTGTGTGAAACTCAGTTTCACACATCCGTCGATTAAATCAACTAATCCATTAGTCAACAAAATCATATGAGTGTTATTCGACTAAGAATTTCTTGGGTCGAGCCGAGGACAGCCCTATTATTAAATAACATGTTTCCATATTGGCATACCATGTCCATACACGGGTATTGCCTGCAGATATTTGCACATCATCGGCCCACGTAACTTCTCCATAATTTCCTAGGAAACTACGTTTTGAGTTCGGGGAAAGGAAGTTGGAACAATTACAAATAAATCACAAGATGCTTTTTTCTCTGTGTTTTAGTTCCATTTTTGGTGTGACTCATCTCTAGTTTTATTGCATATAATTTCTGGCTCAATCAATCAGTGTTAATTTATGAAACAGGCCTGCACATGCACGATACAACGTGTGAATTCGGAGGTGTGCTTATCGGCTCATCTGTGAGTTTAAAACCTTCTCCGCACCCTCAAATATAATCGTGTGAATCTTTGCAGAAGCACGTTTCATCCTTAAGCCACCACTATCTTGAACTTGAGCAAAGGAGGAATATAGTTTTTTCCGTACATATTATATTAGTGTATGATTGTTAAGAATGCATTGCCAGAGTGATTAGAAGCTGTTCTGCTACTCTTTTGTTCATCTTTGTTTTACCTGGATGTTGTCAACATCCAAATATTTCACTAACATGTTCTGATCTTTCAACCGAGCGTTTTCATCAGCCTTCAGCCTCGCTTCCGTGTTTCCACCTCTGTCCTCGCCTCTTCTCTTATTTCTGTCACCCTGCCTCACCTTTGTCTGTCCTCCAGCACACCTTAGTGGGTGACTTGATGTTCTCTCTGTCCCTGACGCACCAATAATCCTTTTTCACAATCACAACTAATTGCGATAGCTGAGCTATAGTAATCGACAAAGCGCTGAATGATTTATAGCTCAGGCCTTTTGATTTGGACCATTAGACAAAGATGATTAAAGCACAATCCAGTTTCCTCCATCAACATGCTTTTTGAGTTCAAACAGGCAGAAAATCTAACCAGATGCTTTGGTTTCAGACATTTTACTCTTAGCTCCTTCTTGAGTAATTGGTGTTAGTGATGTGGAGCTGTTGCGTGGACACTTTGTTCTCTCGACTTGAGAGAACAGCCGAACAATCTCAGCTATGCCTGTGCTCACGTTGCCTGCAGAGTTGGTTGTGTGTCTGCAACCTGTCATTGTCAGCGTTCACACATATTTTGTACTTGTGTCACAGTGCCAAGTCAACCGGCTAGGGGTAATAGTTTTAATGGAGCTCACACATTAACACTCACTCGCTCACCCACTCTGTAATGCAAACACGTATAAACACTCAGCGAAAGCACTTTCCTGCTTGGACTGACCTCAATACAGTAAGAAAGTACGGATGGAATTGGAAAAGAAAGGCGCACAGTGTAAAGCCCCTTTCCACCCTGGACAAAAAAAACACTAACATCTGGCTTTTGTCTTTGGTGGGAAAGTTTACAATCAGCATTTATCCCGGGATAAATAACTCTGCAGTAGTCACAGGTTATCGGCTCCAGCTCCGATCGGCAGTGATGGAAACATGACACCCGGATGGACACGGTAATTTTGGCCGTGTTTCGGTGCAATGCTACTGTATGTGACGCGCGTTGATGTGAATATATAATAAATAAAATCAACAGGGATTATAATTTATGAACCTACAAAACATACAATTAATATGCTCTCCTCACAGCCACCAGACTCCATTGACAGAAACAGTAATTTAACCTTGCTGATAGTCATAAAACACACTTCATTCAAACTTGACCAACAAAATAAAACTCATCAAAACCGTCTTGGTTAGTCTTTCCACTGTTCCTACAATCACCAACTCTGGTTTCGTTGAAATAAACCCTTAATTCACAGAGTTAGATGGGAAAAGAAACAACCATTATATGCTCCCCACAAAGCCACCAGACTCCATTGACAGAAACAGTAATTTTACCTCGCTGATTATCGAAACACTTCATTCAAGCTTGACAGAAACAAAATAAAACTCATCAAAACTATCTTTGTTAGTTTTTACACTGTTCCAACAATCACCAACTCTGGTTTGACAGTTTGAAAGAGAGACGGAATAAGTAGCAGATATAAAAAAAAAAAGAAGTAACAATCGTAACATTTTCACTGTTTACTAAACCTGCTTCTGGTACTGGCCGGCGCGTCCGTGACATTGAACGGGACACAGCAGGAAAAAAAACAGAAAGGCCAGTGCAACAGCTCGGCATACTCGCAATGAGAAAGGAGTCTACTGCTTATTTTTATCGTGTTTTCCTGTGTTTAAAAACGTGCACATACGCGCTAATTTTGGTGGGAAAAGGGTATTAGTGAAACAGTGTCAAATTGGTTCCAGGTAGATCACATGTCAACCTCCCCTCTGCATCTGTATTTCTCTCCAAAACTATTCAATAAAAAGCATGAAGAACATAAAAGAAGGAATAAATGGCGTATAAAGGAGTCTGGTTTATTCAGTCAAAACAAGCACACACACACACACATGGAAATTGGAGTGAGCGGCGACATTGTTCAACGCCACGCGGCCTACTTTTCATCCTGCCTGCTCCAGCCATCACTTCCCTCTGTCTCCAACTTCCTTCTCCCCCCCCACCCCCCTCTTCATCCCTGCATTGTACCCGGCCAAAATGTTGTTGTTGTCTTTGTAGCAGAAACGGGCGATCGGCCATCCTGAAGTCGGACTATTTTTATCTTTGATTGTTACTGCGGCAGTAGGAAAGCAAAAGTGGCTATTTATCACCCGTTATAGAGGTTTGGGTAAACGCCTTTCCTCTACATGGTCTCTCTCTCTCTGGTCCTACACAGTTTACACAGATCCTATCACAGGAATCAGCTATGTGGTGTGTTATCACATGCTGTGAAATCCTCGCAGGTGGCCTCTGTGACCTACTTACACATGAAGCTTTTATATACACCTTATTACACTCGATATGGACCTGTATTATCTTTTCATCAGCCGTGTGCCTATATGTGCTCAATGTGATAGTTACATGGTCCTATCTGCATTTGTCTAGCGGCTGTTTCTCTGATTTTACGCTCGAAACTTGCTATCAAACTAGGCGATCTAGTTTTAAAATGAAACCAGAGTCAGCAGTGGCGTAGCCTATTTCTCACTTAAAATGTCTTCAGAAGTAGATTTGGGTGGATTAGATGGAATAACAGAATGTTTACGAGCAGGCCGCCATGTTGTTTCCTGTTTGAAACGTTGAGCAGAAAACCAGGGACCAATCAGGTGCATTCCATGAAGGGTACGTTACCGCTTGAACGGCCAGTTGAGTCAAAGAGCGTAGAAGCAAAGAGACAAAACTTCGGTGTTTTTTTTACAATAGCCGCTGCCGCCATTTTGGACTGAAAACACTTATTATATTTACGAAATGTAATTGTTCACACAGACCATTTTGGTAGATTATGACAATAGAATAGAAAGAATTTTGTTTTACTTTTGTACGGCACTTTTTAGGCGGACATTTTACTGGTGTCCGGTAGTCGCTTTCAGTCCAAAATGGCGGAAGCGTAGCTTTGCTGCTGGGCGCTGATGTTGCAATGGAACGAACTATTGACCCTCGCCTCTTGGCAATATACGTTCTTGGGTTAAGTGGAGCAGCGCGGCCCCTAGTGTCCTCATCGGACCTGGTGGACATGTACCGCTGGATTTAACATTATAGACATGATTACTGACTATACGTACAACAATTTAGCCCCAAATTCACAGACTGACCATACACGGTCCAGCCATATACTCAGTTTTGACCGGGTCTTGTTTTTCTTTCTATATCTGCATAGTTCATCTTTCACTGTGTGTAACTGCATTAGTGTAAGTGTATCTCACAAGTAAATCACAGTGAGAGTACTGTGAAATCAAGTCAGTCTAAAATAAAAGCTGTTGACACATGATGTCGTTTTTTAACTCAATCCAGTCTCTCGCCAAACTCCCCTGGAGAAAGCTCTGACTTTGCTTCATTGCTCTCTCTCATCACTTCCTTTTCCAGAGAAACCTACAGTAGCCATGATGGGCCTTTTTTGTTTTAATACAAGGGCGCTGACCTACTTGTGTTTGTAACTTATGTTTTTCCTGTGAGGAAGCTGTATCTGGCATTTGATTTGTCCCAAGCCTGCAGCCGCTGTACACAGCCGCCCCTCCTGCGAGAGAAATAGTAGTATGACCTACACGTGCACACACATATACGCTCTCATACTGTCACATCTCATTCTGCTCTGTTCTGCAGGCTGGCCTCCAGACAGACAGCGCGTCTGTCTGCTGCTCTCTCCCCATCTCGGCCTGTGTGAATCACATTCGCAAGCTTGTCAGGAAGAGTATAATTAAATTTAAAGACCATAATTTATAGTAGCAGTTTGTTTCTCAGATAATGCTGGTGGTTCGGACTGAAAAGGGCATGCAACATCAACGGAACCACGGGGGGAGTTACTTAATATGACACGAGATGAAACCGCGAAAAGTGATTTACAGCGAGGGGAGATATACACAATGAAGTCACACATCTAGAATAGACACATCAGGAATATTGTACAAATATTAGAGTGAAGGCTAAGACTGTGTCAAGACCGCAAGCGGACGCGTATCAGACGTCTTTTTCACTCGCGCCTCTGACGCAACAGATCTCATGTTAATCTATGCAGCTGTCTACACCACATACGTGCAGGCTCGCGTCTCAGCTGCGTCTCACGGTGTAACAGTGACCTGAAGTCTATTTTTTGCAATAATACGCACGTAAACACGAGGTTGATGGCCAATAAACACTAATACCTTACTACAGTATTATAATTTACTACATATTTAAGGGTTTTAACATTATTTTGGCACTTTAATTATCAAACTTTTATCATATTATCTTTATTTTGTCATTATCTGACCTTTGATTGTATTGCTTCCAATGGCTTTCTCATTTATTGCTGTTTATTGATTCCGCTTTGAAAAGTGGTATACTAATAAAGTTTTTTTCAAACTATGAAACTTCATCAGCAGCAAGAAAACATTCATTGTTTAGTGTGAGATCGTCACCTGGCGGTCAAAATAATTAGTGCAGGCCTTTATCGGGCTCAGAGAAAGTAACCTGTTGCAAGTTAATCATATGCATCAGTGTTGATGGAAAAATAGATCAGGAATGCTCAACATATCACAGGAAAACTGCAAACTCCACAGAAAGTTTGACTGCTCTTTTGCTGCTTGATGCTTTGAAATTCGCGGACAAGGCAGAACCGGTATAGACAGACGCTTCAGTGTCGTATCAATGCTGTCGTGACGTGAGCGTGACACTGACATCAACCCACAAACTGTGAAATAAGACAACCCAGTCAGTCTTTTGTGGGTTGCTTAGATCAGAAAACATGTGATTCAACCATAGACTGTACATAAGAAGTGGACGTAGTCACCGTGACATCACACATTGGTTTGTGGACTGCTGTTTTGAAGCCTCGAGTTCCGCATTTTGGCCGTCGCCATCTTGGTTTTTTTGCAACCAGAAGTGACACGAGAGGGTGGAGCTAAGTACAATCTAACACTGAATAAGATGTTTTTAGGCAACTAAAATGTTATAATTAACTTTCATGAGTGAAAGAGTTAAAGTTGTAAGATGAAAACACGGACAATTCCCAGCAACCTGTCAATCACAAGGTAGCCACGCCCTAAAGCATTCCCTGCTTTATGGTCTATTTGACTCTAAATGGGACCATAATTTACTAAATGAATATCATGCTGTATTGAAGAAGACTTGAAACTAGCGATTGAGACCATAAACTCATGTTTACAATGTTTACTGAGGTAATAAATCAAGTGAGAAGTAGGCTCATTTTCTCAGAGACTTCACTTGCCCACTAGATTCAACAAGCCATTCAGATCTAGCTCCCCTTCCTATGTCACATGCAGGCTCATTAGAATATATTGCCCACAGCTTGAGAACTACCTTTGCGAAGGTGCATCACATTTTTTCCGAAAGCCAATCAGAGCAGACTTAGCTTTTTCAAGATGGGATCTTAAAGAGACAGGCGGAGGATGAATACAGGTATATTCAGACAGACAGTATGAGAAAAATAATGTGTTTTTTGAACATTAAAGCATTAAACATTAAAACATTTTCTAGTAGAAACCCAAAATACAAGTATGAACCTGAAAATGAGCATGACATGTCTCCTTTAAATAAATGTGGGAATTAGGCTTATTGAAATACTGTTGGCCCTTTCTTCAGTAGTCTAGAGTAAGTATGGAAATAAGATAATGATAAGAAGATACATGGATAATCCTTCATAGTGATATTTTGTAGCTTTTTTGTCATATGATGAACAAACTAGAATGAATAAAACCAGGTAAAGACATTTTAGTGTACTATTTAGCTGTAAAATGACAAAAGTTTGCCCCGGCCGGTGGGCGGTGCTTGGTTTTGGCTAAACTGTTTTCAACATGGCCGCCGGATCACAAACTTTCTTCACGATACAGGCCCCAAATCTCCCCCCCTGTTGAACACCTATGGCAGATGGTGGAATATCTTTTGCATCCTCAAGTACAGAAACTTAAAAATCTATATGCCATGGAGCACTGAAGGTGGTCTGGAGGATCATGTTGGAGTAACACCTTCCACTCTATCTATTACTTGCACATCTATCACTATAAATTGTATTGTGACTTCTTTAATGCATCAAACACTCAAAGTGCTGATGTGTTGTGGACGTACTGAATAGATTCCTGGTTCAGGGTAAATCAGATTTGCCTCTTTGAGTAACTCTACACTGCTCTGCTTTGTTTACAACCCTGCAGTGTGTGCCAATATCTTGTAAGCACCTTTCTAGTCCAGATCACGTCTGCAGCTAACAGTAAAACCCCCTCCAGACTCCAGACTAGTTCAGTAAGTCAGTCTGGAAGATTGTTTTGGAAATCCTCCCTCGTGATTCCCTGCTTTCTTTGTGTCTCCTCTCTGAAGCCTGTCTTCCGGCCTTTTTCGACATCCCTCCCTCCCTCTCTCTCGCTCTCCCCCTCTCAGCTGCTCCCTCTTCTCGATGTGCTCCTTAACCTCTTGCCTTCCTTCCTCTTGGCGTTCCCTCCCCCCTCCGGCAGATTTAACAGTCTCTCTCAAATCATTTTCAAGTAAGCTGTATTAAATGGAGGTGTATTGCTTACGCTTTTCAGGAACAGCAGTTACATTTACCTTGTGAGTACGCCACAGAGATACAAAGTAGGGCTGCACGATTATGACCAAAATGGCCCAATACTCATTTTTACTGTGAACGCATCATAATGTAACTCAGTGGAACCTCTGTTAACGGAGCTGTGTAGTTCACTGTATGGGAATGAATTACAATATAATAAGAGTCTGATGAAGTTATGTGTTCCAAATGTTTTTAAGGTTGTTCCTTGACAGCTTATTTTGGAGCTTTTTGTCTTCTTCACTCACGCTGAAGAACTTCCACATCGACGACTAGCTGTTAGTTTACGAAGCGCTTGATTTATGCAGCAGAGTTTTCGATGAGCATGAGCATTTTAAACATCAATATCGCAGTCGATCATGTTCATTTGTTACATGGCGTTGTTGAATACTCGATTCTGATTGGTCAATCACGGCGCTCTACGGTCTGTTATTTCTTTATAGCAGACCGTTGCTATGTATAACAGACCGTTGCTATGGGCGCTGCTCTGATGTCGGACTCTGGCGGACCGTTTTTGTGACAAATTATTGATTTCTTAAGTAAGTAGCCGTGTAATAAGCGGGATAATGTACAGCTAGCTCAGCGTCGGGGTGCGGCATCGCCCTGTAGGGGTTTCTTTCACCGGCTCGCTGAACATTATCCCTTACTTGATTGTGGGAAGCCAAAATCATGATCACGATTAATATTTGATTAATTGTGGAGCAATACTACAAAGTAGAAATGCTGTTAATGGTTAAAAATAATGTTGATTTTCTCTTTTAACTGAACAGAAGTTGCAGTACAGAACCAAGTTTCTGTATTTGTTTCCTTTGTCTTCTCGCCTTTCTCACATTTTCTGTTCGCTTTTTTTTACTGCATGTAGCAGCAGCAGCAGCAGCAGCACATGGAGCCCACATGTTGTGCAGATCAGTCTTTGTGTCAGACTTCACAGCCCATGAGTGTGTGTGTGAGTGTTAATAGCGTCAGTATGTCTGCAAAGTAAGCACGTGCGCACCTTTGTGTCCGTCTTCCGGAGCTTAAATTTTGAAATTCCTTAAGAATACCAGCTTATGTGTCTGTGTGTGTGTCTGTGTGTGTGTGTGTGTGTGTGTGTCAGTAATTTTGCACATTTTTGTCTGCGTTGCCGCTTACAGCATGTCTGTAAAGTCAACTTACTTGTGTGTCCGTGTGTCCGTGTGTGTGTGCGTGTTTTATACTCTGCTGACAGTAAGTCTGTCTGTCACCTCCACTCTCTATCTCACACACACAGGCTGTCCTGCTCAGAGCTAAATCCTCACACCCCGCCCTTCACACACACACACACACACTCTTCATCCAGCTCAGACTTATTAATGCTCATTTTTATAATTCTTAATCCACGTGTGTGTGTGTGTGTGTTAGGTGTGTGTGTGTGTGTGTGTGTTAGGTGTGTGCAACAGAAAGGATGTGTGTGATGTTGAGCACTTGAGAAAAAGTGCCATTCGGTTAATGTGGCACACGAATGTGCACACACAGCATGCAGTGCCTGTCTGTCTGTGCGTTTGTGAGTGTACATGACTGTGTGTGTGTGGTGGAGTAGGGGGCAGTCGGGCAGGTGCAGAGACAGCTGGTGTGGGCAACTCTAACCGAGGGGGAGGACGAGAGCGAGGGAGAGATTCCTAGAGAATGACATGAATATAGGGTGGCAATTGAGCTGCAAAAGAGGGGGAAACGAGTGTACGAGAGTGTGTGTGTGTGTGTTGTTGCCAGTGGTGAGCCGCTTTGATAGCACACACTGAGCTAGTGTGCTTGAGTGAGACAGATGGAGAAACAGAGAAAGAGAGGGAGACTATTAAAGCACTTTTTACAGAGCGACAGATTAATCAGAATAAAGGGATTGATTGGCCTAAGGGAGAAGGCGTGGCGAGAATAGAGACAAAGATGAACTCAGAGCGAACTCCGTTTTCACTTTTACTTGTTTAATAAGCTAAATATCTCTACGCTGGAGGCAAGGGGTGCTCTTAACCTCACATTACTTATCAGTATCGGGCGATAATTGCTTCGCTGAAATTAAAAGTGTGCATTTGTTGCAGCCATTTCTGTTTAAATGTACTTTCTGTGCAGTTCTAAACATCTACGATGATTCAAAGGAGCATATTTTGAGGTTTACAGCAGCGGGTTTTCACTTTAGGCAACAGCGTGACAGTCAGCAGTTTACAGGCAAGCTTTCAATAATGCACTTGCTGTAGATATTACCTGCCTGCCTGGTGATAAAGAGGACCTATTGTGCTCATTTTCAGGTGAATACTTGTATTTGGGGTTTCTACTAGAACATGTTTACATGCTTTAATGTCCAAAAAAATGCTTTATTTTTCCCATCCCCAGACATTTGAAGAATCAGTATTGGCCATATGTTTGTGCTCCTCTGTTTCATGGTTACCTGTTAGAGGGCAAGTCCATTGCATCTATTTTTTGGGGGGGGTGGGGTTGCAGTTTTTTTGTAGCTTAATCCAAGTGGAGTTCCTTATGTATGTATGTATGCAAATCCAAACATAAAATTTTTGGTCAAAGTACACATGTTTTTGCGTCAAAATGCTATTTTCCCAAGCCCTTCTAAAAACGTTTTCCCATGTGACCTGACGTAGGTTTTTGCATGACAACGCTACTACATGTACAGTATATATACATCTTTATAGTCAGTGTATTAACAATGCATACAGTAACAGTAGGTTGGTATGCTCCCTGTTTGGAGAAGCCGACAGGAGTACGGCATGGAAGCTGATTAATGTACTGCTGTGTGGACGCAACGTTAGTTTGGTTAGTTCAGCTATAAGGGCTGTGTGATGGCAAGGTAATGCAGTGAAAATATTCTAAATATAGCGTACACTTAAACTGATAATGATTTTTTTTTGGTGGCTTAAATGCGTTTTTCTGCTGCTCCCGTCCACAGCCGCTTTACCTCGCCACCGTTGCCCTTTTCTGATGAGGAACTGAAGCCATTATACCGCTCTCTTCAAAGCCACCAGACTATTCACAAAAGCAGTTTTTTACCTCCCAGAACACGGAAGTATACGCACAACCCCACTTCAAAAAATCCGAACTAACCCTCTGTTATTTCCAAACTTAGCACAGCTAACATTGACTCAGCTGGTGCTAGCGTTCACATTATTCACAACTTTATTGATAAGCTTACTTTGGTAACCCTTGCTAACGGCTGAGGGGCGTTTCCATTTGAAAAAAAATACGGACAGAACGCAGATGGACCTGCCCTTTAATGTTTTAGTTATGCATCTTTGTGATGCCTTTATGTACTTTAGAGCTGCAACCATTAGTCAACTGACTAAAAATAAATCGATAATGAACATAATTGTTAGTTGCGGCCTATAGTACTTAATTACAGCGTAGCGCCCCTGTGGAAACACTGTCACCACCACTACTTTATTTCCAATATGTTCTGTCGGATTTAAACCATTCATTTTTATTGTGAACACTGGTGGGTTATGAAAAGTGAAGTTTGCTTTCTGTATGCAGAACAAGAATTTAATTTTTTCTGTTTTGCATCCTTGAATAATATAAGTTGAAACTATCCGTCGACTTTCGTGTTTCTTTTGTCTCTCCTCTCTTTTCTGTTTATGTACAACACGTGAGGTAATGGAGGGACACCGCCCTCTAGTGTTCACAAATGGACATCCATC